>JASDQU011103475.1:1952-26410 GCA_032191745.1 Picea mariana
CTTCTGCAAGTCTTTTGGCCTCTGCCTCAGCTGATGTGTTTTCTCTTTCTTTTGTTAATGCCTCATCTTCTTCAACTTTCATTTTAGCTTCTTCCTTGGATTGTCTCCTCTGGTACTCTACATCATCTCCCAACCTCTTTTGCTCCAATTCCTCAACTTTCTTGATCTTTTCATGTTCCTTGGTGATTAATTTATTTTGATCCTCTTGTAAAAATCTTAGAAACTAGTTTTGATGAAACTTATTCATTTCTTCTTGTTCATCTTGGAGTTCGTGTTCAGCAGCATCATCAAGCAATCTATGTAATACCTCTTCATAAAAAAAAATTCCTTTGAACATGTCTTCATCAAAATCTACAACATGAATATTAGAATGATTAAGACCCATGGATTTGATGTGACTCACTGTGAGTTCGTGTGGGTCATGTCCTTTTGCACTACCCAAGCATAAACATAAATCTTGCAGGGCCTCTACCTATTTCCTAGCATGTTGTCCATTTAATAGACTATAGTATCCTATGTGAACAAGAAATAGGGGCCAAAGTTTTTTAGTATTGCTCATGAGGAAGGAAGTAACCCTTGTTCTTATGGTTTGATGGGATATTACTTTCATTAAAGTGATCAAGGACAAATCATGAAAAAATATGAGGGGTTGATCTAGGTGGATATCGATGGCCACCCACATATTCCAACTGGCTCAAAGCATTTCTTGGGCAATTTACTATTTTTAGCAGTTTTTTCGGGTCCCAAACTTTTGGGGCCATTTTAAGGGCCTAAACGACGCTTTTTCACGATCGAGAACCTCAATTATCACGAAAGGTATGATTGAGCTTATGAAATGAAGCTCCTCGTCAATACATTTCCAACAAGCTATTGTGCGCCCCAAACGGAGATCGTATGTCAAATTTATGTCCCCAAGAAGTTGATACACCAAACTACCCAAAACGGGGTCCACAAACCTATTGGCTTTTCATCCTCCATGGTTAGGTATTTGGATTTTATTTATGTTAAAAAGGCCTTTGGAGCCTCATTGTAATGATCATTTTCTTGCGAATGAGCGTAGCTATCACATCTCTTCTCAGAGATAAGCTTCCACCATTCTAGCGAGTCTTTCACTCTATATTTCTACAATTTTTTACATTTCGTTCATTAATAGAAATTTCGTATTACTGTATCTCTGTGTTTATGGTTATATCTATGATATATATATGTTGTATTATTGATATATCTCTGTGCATTTCTCTATTATATCTCCTCTCTCATTTCATGCCTAAAATAATCTGGATCAAGGGCTCTTGTAGTTCCATATCCTCTCACATAGGTATAATATTTTTCTTGATACCAATCAGCTATACCTTTCATCGCAGCTCTAGCTTCACTTGCAATTCTATATCTTGGGAACCTAAAAATCATAGTGTAAAGAGGAGAGAGGAAATGACCACAAATGTTATAGAAATATCTCTTGTAGTTTATGTCCCACAACTTAGAGAAATACACATGGACAAGAGGCTGATCTAGATCCCAATTCCATCCAAGGTTGGGAAATTGAGTTGAGGAACAAATGGCATTAATTAAATAAGTTGACATGTATAAACGAGGATTTTTCATACCTAGTACATTCTTCACATTGAGGCATATGTTGAAAGTCAGTATCTCTGCCCAGTTGAACACTTGTTATGTCTTCACAATGGTATGGGTCATAGGTAACCAATATTTTTGAAAATGTGTGTACTTCTCTTTGCCATATAATTGATCAACATTTTGCATGGTGCTTTGAACTCTTATGTAGGGATAAGCTTTTGTCCTTGCTTGAAAATTTTGTCCTTGTCTACCCACCTGTTCTTCATTAACTTGGTTGGGCCTTTGTTATTTTGAGGAAACCCCTTTAGGAATGGCTCATTGAGGGAGCACATAGGTCCAGGAAGGTGATATCTTCTACCAATGTCTCCAAGTCATAAATATGTTATCTGTAACCCAAAATTATTCAAAATTGTGGTAGTGCTAGGGTCAAACTGCTTAAAACACCAATGGGTTGCTTCGTTGTAAGGGAATAATGCAGGTTGTGCAACTACAAGGTGAATTCCACTCTTCTAGATGTTATGGTATGCTTCCAGGTATTCATATTCGAGAAGAAAATATACAGTATTTAAGATTCTGTATATCTCGTCATATCTCATGGAATGATCTTCTCTGGTATGATAATTCGTATCAATCACTAAATCCTCTATCTGGCGAGAAGAAGTTGAAGTAGAAGGAGCCAAATTCTTGGATCTTCGGGTCATCTGACTAGCCATAGCTTGTTCTTTATATCCCGCAATTAACAGATAAATCATCAGTTTCCTGAATAACGAAAAATAATTTAATAACATAATTCAAAATTATAGGAAACCTATGATTATAATGAAATCGATTTTTCCAAGATGTTACAAAGCTAATTAATGCAAAACAAAGAAGTTACTTAGCATATGACGAACATATAGGATCTCAATGAGGGTTTCAGGGTCATAATATAGGCATTTAATTACCCTAACAGTTCAAAACCAGAGCATCATTGCGTCATTAATGTGATTATAAAGCCCAGATTGCCCAAATCCACGTATTGGAGTGAAAAGGGGCTAAAATTTGAAAATGTGGTCTTTTAGAGCCATTGCTATCGGAGAAGGGATGTTGGTAGAGTAATTTGCGCTATGATATAGAGGTATTGAGGAAAATTTTGTTCCTAGCTTTGATTTGCATGTCGAAAGGTTACGGGTGAATACGATTATGTAAGCCTTCAGAGTCATTTCTTTCAGAGTGACATAGTTCACCCTTTTATTTATACTCTGAAGTAACAACATCAAAGAATATTCCATCTCTCATATCGATTTATGTGGAAAAATATTAGGAGCACGAAGGATTATGTATGAGTATTTTGGAGTTGATTCTGTCGGAGTGAAACAATTGACCCTTTTATTCACACTCTGAAGCAAGAGCATCAAAGAATATTCCTTTTATTATCTCGATTCTCATGTCAAAACTCAAAGTTTGAAAAGGTTAGGGGCGTGGAGTCGGATCTTATCAATCGACGTTCAAAATATTGGGGAATTTTTAAAGCTCTGATGAGAAGGGTATTGAAGAATATCTCCTTCCTTGGGAAAAGTGTTATCTCGTGAAAAATAAAAATAAATGCACAGATGAAGATTTGTTTTGCACAACATGGACTAATTGATGTTGTCCAAGTTATAAGGTTTCCATCATGTAATCATAATGTTTCATCATCCACGCATTTATCTCTTGACCAATGATCGATTGACATCTTGATTAACAATAGGGTAAGTTGTAAGTGTGATCCATCAGACTGTATTCATCGGAGTTGGAAGTTGATCACGACCAAAAAGGAAAATAGTAAGATTGGGCATTAGTATTAATCCAAATAAGACTCAAAAGGTTGAGAAAGAACTGACAAGTGTAGAAAGGAGAATAATAACTCGACTTCGAAATGAAGATGGCAGTAAAAAGAGAATATTTTCAAATTGTATGAATAAAAGGAACAATTTCCCTATGCCAATACCTTTCCAAACGTGTATTAATATATTGTAAAACAAAAATTAGGATAGGGGTAACCCACTTAAAATATATCTTGAATGAGATATTTTAAATGGGATGTTATGGGGGAGTCACAACACAGACATCACAGATACAATCTCCATTACAAAACTGGACAAACTGTAATACAAATTCTACAACTTTCTCCTCTACAAAGATTCCTCCTGAGGAATATCTAACAAGCCTCTCCTTTGCTATTTCTCTACTTGCAATATTATATATTATTCTCCCCATGGGGAGCACCGTGACCCATAGTTCACTTACATAAGCATATAATAGCTAACTTTAGATGTATTCACAGGTCCTCGAGCCAGTTGTTGCAACCTTATATATTATGTTCCCCATGGGGACCATCGTGAACCATAGGTTTATTACATAAGTGAATCATAACTAAATTTACATGTATTCATAGGTCGTCGAGACAGTTGTTACAATTTTGAGTTTATTCTTAGTACTTGAGGCACACTCTGCCTTGTTGTATCCAGTCGTCCATTGCAACTAATATTCATAAATGTGTTTTATCCAGTCACCAGCTTCACACTGTGGGGGGGTACTGAAGCAACTTACAGTGCCAATGGGTTCCAAAATTGGTAGTGCACTAAATGGTCTAATGGAAGATACATAATATGGTATGGATATGGAGGGTGCACCACTTGGTGGGAAGAGAGAATGGGAAGTATTGGTGACAAGATTGAGGTAGAAGATTATGGTGGCGATGGACAGGATTGATACCAAAAAGGTATATATTTACCAATTGTTATTGTCTTGTTGCTAATAAACTGCCACGGTATCCCATACCTGGGTCAAACAATTTAAATTCCTATTTGGTCCGACCAACCCACAAATATTCCTTCTAGCGAACTATTTTGTCTCCCATATCCTTGTATTATCACATTCCCCTCAAATTGTTGTCATCATCGATTCCTCCCCTCAAGATGTGTTGCATTTCCTTTGGTCCTCCCACTGTTGTTGGAGACTCCCCCTTTCTCTGTCTTGCGGACTCCAAGACTGTTGACATTAATGTGACATGCTTCTTCTTAACTGGTGGAACCATTTGCATATGGGTGCAGTACTATGACCTATGATCCAACCACTTGAATCCTTCACAAGTTTCCCCCATGGTGGCATAGTCTAAATGTTCTACGCTTAATTGACATTTGTTCACCTAAATATGGTGATCTATATATAGGCAAAATCACTATTTTATGTTGTTTACCTTGCATTTTTTAATGTATAAATGGATTCAACGTCTTGAGAAACCCCTAGGGACACGGAAATACTAGTCAGGACCAGACGTCATATGAATTCAATGGTCACATTAACCAACATCTAACTTGAAATACGCTCATCGCCTATTTGGTGGCACAACTGATATGGGTCAGGTACTGTCGTGCCTGCCCACTTCATGAAACTTATAATATTTACTATGTTCATCCATTAATCTGTGTACTTACCTCATATCTCTTGTCCATTCATGTTTAATTGATGTCTAGAGGCAGAGAGGGAATAATTAGCCCATGCCGAAATTTTTTATCCCCTGTAGCAGGCATAATTGACGTCTTGATCGAAACAATGAGGGCATAATTATCCCGCACCAGACATTTTTATCCCTCATAATAGACATAATTGACATCTCAATCAAGAAATGCGAGCATAATAAGCCCATGACAGACATTTTTATCCCCCTATATGGCATAATTGAGGCCCAATTAGATGCCAAACACACCCATGAGATAAAACTTTGTTGAAATGGAAGTGCCACAGAGGCAGGCCATGGGGAAATGGTGGGCCACGATGGTGATGTCAACGATATTGAAAATTGTTGAATATGAGTTGGATGTCCGAAGAATACTAATATTCTTCGTATGTCCCACAAATGTCCGGGGACCAAGAAAAAATATAATGAAATTTTAAGAATTAATGGGTAACATCTGACGATAAGGTGGATTTCGTTCGTAATGTCAGAACACCCTGTCGGAATTCAATACCATATGTAGTATTGAGAGCATCGATGTGCTAATAACTAAAGAGGATCACTAATGCACCCACACCTTATAGGAGCATTGGTGCATCCATACCACAAAGGAACATCGATGCACTAATATAGAAGTGAAGCATCAATGTCTTCTTGGAATATTGACACTCGGGTGCACATAGGCCATGGATCATCGATGCTCTTAAACCAATGTGAAGCACTCATTTGTTGGGATGAGAGAGGAGCACCAATGTATTATGGGGTTGCGTAATGTCCCTTTCCCAGTGATGACTCCAGGAGGAGCGACTCAATAGCCTATATTGATTCTCATAGGCTACAATTGGGAGAAAAAGAGAATAAAAAAATTATTTAGTGTCATTTACTAGAAAAGCCTATGTTGAAAGTGACATTGAGTAATAAAGTGGAAAAATGTGATTAAGTGACTTAAAAGAATAATTAAAGTCAAAACTTAGGAAAAATCACTTTAATTAAATAAAGTGAATTAGGAATTATAATGAGGATCAAGTATAAAGGGGAGGATAACCCTAATTCCTCTCATTATCGAATATTGAGATTGAGAATTGGATTGCAGAGAGAAGTCATGTGACTTTGTGGACTTTTGTTGATTTATAGGGGAACCACCACAAGGATTGATTTTGGTGTTGGAATACATGCCCTAGTTAGTCGAGAGAATCATCTAGATTCTCCACCATTCTTCAGAATTGTAGAAGGTACAACATTGGATCCATTCAGAGGGATTTGCATCAATCAGAGAAGTTCAGAGACTTTCCCTTGGTGCTTAAAGGACGTGGGAGTTACAGGATTGATCCAGAGGGAGGCATGGAGGTTCAGGAGGGACATTGTCCCATCAGACAACAATAGATCTACATATTCTCAGTGCATGCAACATATTTCATTGTGCATACAGTGTATCTTCCATCCAACAACATATTTGGACTTGCATGCAATAGATCCACACTCACATGTAACAGATCTGGTATTTCCTTCACTCGCATGTAGAATATATGGTATTTCCTTTACTTGCATGTAGATTATCTATCCACATGAGGTTCTCCATTCATCAATGACATCATTTGCAACGTATTTACATTGCATGCAGCGTATTCTCAGTGCATGCAGCATATTTCACCATGCATGTAGTGTATCTTCCATCCAATAGCATATTTAGAATTTCATGCGACAAATCCACACTCAGATGTAGCATATATGGTGTTTCCTTTACTCGCATGTAGCAGATCTATTAACTTGAGGTTCACCATTCATTAGTGACAACATTTGCAACGTATTTCCATTGCATGTAGTGTATTCTCAGTGCATGCAACATATTTCACCATGCATGCAACGTATCTTCCATACAACAACATATTTGGACTTGCATGCAACAAATACACACTTGATTGTAGAAGATCTAGTATTTCCTTTGCATGCATGTGTATTCTGGGTTGGATCTAGAATTGTAAACATAAATTTGAAGAGTTTTGAACAATTTAGCAGTGTTTTGCTTATAATCTAGTATTCTATTTATTGTAATTCTCGTATTTACCATTAGTGCAATAAAGAACATTGTTCTGGCAACAAAAATATTTGCATGCAGTGAAAACAAGCTTAGAACCCCAAACATTATGACAATAAACTAAACCAGATCCAAAATGCTTGAAACCGCATTCAAAAACCCAAAGAAACTTCAATCAAATAACCAAACCAATATTTGGGATATTTCAGTGGTATTAGAGTTGGTGATCTTGCCATCTTGTGATTGCATAAGACAACTAAATACATGCCTTATTACTGGGATATCTAGTAGTGGGTGAGGAAATATATGCATCTTTTTCCTTTCAAGGTTATTACACCATTGATTATGAAAGTTAGCATAAGGAGTTGGACGAGGATTCCTTTAAAGGCACATGGCAAAAATTGAAGAGAGATGAACATGAAGGACAAGTGGAGGATCTTGCATCTATCCATATGGAGGATGTGTGCATAGAGTAAGAACAAATAGAATCATATGATACACCATTACAACTAACCGATGAAGTCAATGACACTAGTGTATTGGAAGGGTATACTTATAATGAAGTCTTCAAATCAGAAAAATATGAGGATGCAACATATTGTCCCATTTATAATGACTATCAAGAAATGTTCCAATCAACTTATGTTGAGGATCTAACATCTTTTCCTATGTATGATGCTTATGATGAGGGTGGCTAAAGTGGGATAGCAACTACACGTGATGAGGATTCAACACCATAACCCATTTATGATGTCTATGATGATGAGGGCATGATTGTACCTCAACTATGGAGGATATAGTTGAGAAAATCTCTTGTGGACCAGCCTGCAAGGAAGTATATGCATCCATGGATGGGGTGCATAGGTATATGGCAGACATGGGTATGCTCTTGGATACAGGTTTATGATACATCAATAGAGTGATGTATACAATAACACCTATAAGATATAGGATGATACATTGTGATTCAGTGATAGCTAGCAATATGCATGGGTATTCATTGGAACGTGGCAGTGTACAGTGGAGTTGTGGGGCGTTTATGCTAGGGAGACCTCCTAACATAGTCCTCAAGCATATCATTTAGTTGAGGTTACCCAGGATGGGTGAGTGGATGGGTGAGCCTATCTGGGATGTCATCGGATGAGGGTTAGGGAGCAGGATACTCACAGGTCTACTTTTAGACTTTGTTGTGGCATTTTGGTCATGCCCTTGGGGCCAACCAATGCACTACTCACTTTCCAGTCTTGTAGGCAGTGGTAGTGGCATCTAGTTCTACTATTTGATGCCCTCAAAGTGTACAGTGGGATAAGAGAGGATCATTGGAGCCAGTTGGATGAGACACGGGGCATTGTGGCCATGGAAAAGGATTTTCATGGGGCCATGTGACCAGTGTATAGAATGCACATGAGGATATCCATACTCTGTTAGATCGATTCATAGATATTTCAGTAGGCATTGTCAATGGAGGACTTCCAATTTGTTGGGATCCTGGCATTCATTAGAGTGATAGACTGCTTCAAATGATGAATATGATTGACAGGATCATGCCAGTGATTGGACTGTGTCATTATGGGGATGTTGTGAGAGGATTTTTTGAGGTTTGGTGAGATATATTTTCCCTCATGATACCCAAGATCGAGTCAGTCCATAGGTTGGAATACTTTGACTTCATTGAGATGTTTTGGTGAGACATGATCCAGGGTAGTGAGTTCAATCCTCTTAGGGATTTCAGCTTGGGGGTCCATGAGAGGAGAGCACAGTCTGAGTATGGTAGTCATACGGTTATGATCAGGTGGGTGCAATTCCATCACGATGATTCCTCTAGGAGATTATCTTGGAACCATGTGACCATAGTGTTTGACAACTCAACAATCGGTACAGATGAGATGGACAATTTTTTCCTTCTATAGTTTAATCTTGGGATGCTTAGGATTGGTTTCTTGGAGGAGTGATCTTCTGGGGAGTTGACTGAGTTTATGCAACTTATGATTTCCTGGCTTATCAGGGGAAATCAGATAGATTCTTGTGTTAGCACCTTGCAGATCAGTGCTATGAGTAGAGGATGCTTCACATAATACAGGACAGTTTGGGACCTCGGTGAATTTATCACTTGTAGGTAGGTACGATAAAGGTTCACATGGAGGGACGTTGCGGAGGAGTGTACGAATCATCATAAGTACACGTAGATGCACACTCATCTAGCAGGGTTGATGCAACCCTTACACATAGCTAAATGAGAGTGCAAGAGTATGTTAATCGATTGCATCATAGGTTTACCGACGGTGCAGAGTGAAGATTTATGTATGCAGTGATTAACTAATCATCAGATTTCACACACTTTCTGGTGATGTCTTTGGAGTGTGGCACAACATAAGTGACATAGATACCCAATGGAGATATGTTTAGAGTCCATGAGTACCTCAGAGTCATTTCTAGTAATCAGTATAGACTTCCTTTTTTGATATTCAAGATCAAGCATGGCAATGGATATGAAGGCTATGACTTCACATGAATGTCTGTGTAGTCTACTATTCCTGGTAGTAGGTTTAGCCCTTACATGTATTTCATCTTGGGTTTCCAAGAGAGGAGGATGCAGGCTGGGAAAAATATTCAAACGATTATGATCAAGGTGGTGCAACAATAGAAGGGTGTTTCCTTTCTAAGATTATCTTGGGATATTGATATTTCAATACTAGACATCTCAGCAGCTGACACAAAGGCGAGAGCCAGTTTTTGCTTCCACGAGATTGGTTCCCTAGTAGAGAAGTTCTTTGAGGGGTTGATATAGTTTTTGTGGTACCGATTTATTCTACTTGGAGACAATTTTCAGGAGGCCTCTTATGTCTATACCTTGTCGGATCCCACATTGAGCAGAGGATGCTTCACACCTTCCAGGGTGGTTTGGGACCCTGGTATTCTTTTCAGTTTCAACTTGGCTCAATCGATGGAGCGCCAAGTTGTGATGGAATTACTTGAGGAAAAGCAATCTTGGGAATGGAGGAACATAATGTCCCTTTCCTAGTCATGACTCTAGGAGGAGCGACTCAGTAACCTATATTGATTCCTTTAGGCTATAGTCGGGAGAAAAAGGGAATAAAAAAATAATTTAGTGTCATTAACCAGAAAATCCTAAGTTGAAAGTGACACTAAGTAATAAAGTAGAAAAATGGTGATTAAGTGACTTAAAAGAATAATTAAAGTCAAAACTTAGGAAAAGTCACTCTAATTAAATAAAGTGAATGAGGAATTAGAATGAGGATCAAGTATAAAGGGGTTGATAACTCTAATTCCTCTCTATATTGAATATTGAGATTGAGAATTAGATTGTAGAGAGACGTCATGCGACTTTGTGGAATTTTGTGGATTTACAGGGAGAAACCACCACATGGATTGATTTTGGTGTTGGAAGAAACACTCTAGTTAGTCGAGAGGATCATCCAGATTCTCCATCATTCTTCAGGATTGCATCATGTACAATATTGGATCCATTCAGAAGGATTCACATCATTCAGAGAGGTTCAAAGACTCTCCCTTGGTGTGATCCGGATTTTTGAGCGGAACGAAATGAAACCACTGATTTATAATGTTAACACAGAGACACATTGAACAATAACAAAGATACAGTAAAACTTGACTTCTGTTAAATAAGAAATATGTTGAAAATTGTAAAATGCAATCTGAAAACAAGCTTGCTAGAATGGTGGCAACTTATCTCTGAGAAGAGATGTGATGGCTATGATCATTCACAAGAAGATGAGTGCAATGAGGCTTTGAATGCCTTTTTACAATAAATATGAATGTCAAAACCCTAGACATCCAAAAACCTAACCCTAGGAGATGAAGCATGTGGGCCTCGTTGGGGTAAGTTAGTACATTAACTTCTCGGGGTCGTAACTTTTGCATACGATCTTCATGTAGGATGCACGATAGCTCGTTCGAAAGGTATTGACGAGGATATTCATTTAGGGGTATTAATAAGAACCTTTATTTATTATTGAGGTTCCTTATCGTGAAAAAATGTCGTTTAGGCCCTCAAACTCGCCCTAGAAGTTAAAAACTACTAAAAATAGTAAATGGCCAAAATTGCCAGAAAACTATTTTGAGCCAATTGGAAAAGGTGGGTGGCCACCTATATCCACCTGGATCAGTCCTCCTTACTTAGGAAGAAATGGTATCCATTGTGTTGAGTGTCCCCATTAGATGAGGAAATTTCTACTGAATTTGGCCCCAGGTGATCCACTTGCCTTGGTACAGGAGTTGCAGTCCTTTGACAACCCAATAAAGCTAGATCCTCTGCTGGCGAGTTCCCTTGAACTATGTGTCCACGATCTGATCAGTGGATGCCTATTCCATGCATTCATGGTTGAGCTTTTTTGGTGTCAATTGTTCTATTGTCTCTGAGGTGTCCAATAATGGTGGAAAATAAGGCCGAAGGAGGTCCAAATTGAACACTGGGTGCAAGCCAAGAAGGGGGGTAGGTTAAGCTCAAAATAATTGTCACCCACAACCTTGGTAATGGTTTAAGGCCTATAACAAAGTGTATGAAGCTTCCGATGAGTCCCTGTAAGGATTTATTTCTGCATGTGCAACCAAAACTTGTCCCCCGCCCGAAACTGGTGCGACACCTAGTGTTGATCATGGCACTACTTGTACTTGGCATTGGACTTCTGTAAAATATCTTGAACATGTTGGTGGATGTGTTGGATCCGATCAATGAACCGGGTGGATTTTTTAGCTGTAGTTGGAGCAAGCGACTAGTCTTCCTGGGTGGCCACAAGGGGTAGTGCAACAACCATGGGACCCAATGGTTGAAATCCAAACCCCACCTGAAAGGGGTTGTGGTTGGTTGAGCTATGTATGGCTATGTTGTAGATGTGTTGAACATAGGGAAGACTCTAATACTAGGTGTGAGGTTTCTTGGAATTGTACATGCGCAAGATGTGCACGATCATCTAGTTGACGACCTTGGTTTTGACATCTATCTAGGGGTGGAAGGCAGTGGACTTGGTGGTCTTGGTGTTCAGCAGTGACCAGAGGCTCGACCATAATGTGTTGGGGAACTGACTATCCTAATGTTAGATAATGGTTTGTGGGATCCCAAAGTGTACCCACACTCGTTCAAAGAAAATATTGGCAATGTCCTCTGTCGTGATGCTCTTCCTGTACGCGATCAAAATCACCATCTTGGAAAAGCGATCAACAACCACAAAAACATAGTCATTTCCCCGCCTGGTGGAAGGGAGGCCCAACATGTAGTCCATTGAGATGGATTCCCAGGGCCTGCCGGGATTAGGAAAAGGAGTGTACAAGCCTTGTTTCGTAATGGTTTGTTTGGCAATAGCATAAGCAATGCAGGACTAGATATACTTGATGACATCTTGTCAAAGTTTCGTCTAGTAGAAATTTCATTGCAACATTGCCACTATCTTTTCCATGCCAAAGTATCCTGCCACCCGACTGTAGTAGGCTTCCCAAATCAGCTTCACTCACTCGCTTGATGAAATGCATAGATGGCCTAGATGGCACAACAACCTGTCCTGAATATGTAAAATATTGACAGTTGTGTTGGCTCCCAACATTTGGTAGGTGTTGGCGAAGTCAGGATCTGTCTCATAGAGGTGGGGCCAACCTGAGGTCTCATGATCGCAAGAGTCTAGAACCATGGTGAGTTTTGCGACCGGTGATCGACTGAGGAAATCAATGACTCAGTTGGTACTTCATGTTTTATACTTTATGTTGAGGTGGAACTACTGCAAATATGTGGACCACTTATGATGGCGATCATTCTGCAATTTGCCTTGTGTTTGCATGAACTGCAGTGGCTTATGATTAGTGTGGATGACTGTCTCCTTCCTGCGAATTTAATTCCTCCACTAACGGCATGCTTGCACAATGGAGTACATTTCTTTGTCGCAAGTAGGGTACTTACAAATGACATCTGAAAGTGTCTCACTATGATAGGCCACGTGGTGGTCGTGCTGAGTGAGGATTGTGCCCACAACATATTTTGAAGCATCTATCTCGATCTCAAAGGACTGTTGCAGGGTAATGAGAGCACTGATGCTGAACACAAATGTCACTTCATATCATTGAACGCTTTCTGTTGGGACAAACCCCACAATTTTTTTTCCTTACCACCACCACTAGTTATTTGACTGAGGGCCCATGCAATATGGGATAATCCCAACACAAACTTGGGATAGAAATTGGAAAGGCCTAAGAAGATTAGAAGCTCAATGAGTGTGGTTGGGGATCGCCAGTCACAGATGACTTAGATTTTTGCTGGATCAACATGCACACCATGTGCATCAACAATGTATCCTAGGTACTTGAACCTGCCCATGACGAAGGAACATTTTTCCAAGTTGGCATATAGCCTGTGTTGCCACAGAGTGTGCATAACCTATTGAATATGCTGCAAGTGTTCTTCCCAAGTCTTGTTGTAGATGAGGATGTAATCTAGATACATCACCACACAACAATTAGTGAAAGGCCATAGGATATAGTCCATCAACCTCATGAAAGTTGTTGATGCATTCGTCAAACCAAATGACATGACCAACCATTCAAAAAGACCTTCTTTTGACTTGAAGGTAGTTTTTCATACATCTGTCAGTTCTATTGGGACATGATAGTAGCCAGACTTCAGATCAATCTTACTGAAGTATTTTTGCCCCTTGATATGATCAAGGAGATCGTCGATTCAGGGACTCGAGTACAAGTTCCTAACTGTGATTTTGTTTAGGGCCCAATAATCAATGCAAAGTCACCAGGTCTCGTCTTTCTTATGCACCAACATGATTGGGCTTCCACAAGGTGATGATATGGGTCAGATGTGCCCCTTTTGGAGAAGTTCTTGGATCTGACACTTGATCTCCTCATTTCCTAGTAGAGAGCAACGATAGAATGGCCCATTTTGTAGCAGTACGTCGGGGGTCAGATCAATGGGATGCGTGACCTAATAGTGCATAGGTACTCCTATAGGTAATGAGAAGATGTCTTTTCATTCTTCCATGAACTTATCCACTTGCATCTGTTGTGTGGAGAGGTTATCTATGGAGGCCATGGATGTGGTTGAAACCTTTCACTCACTCTGAGATTGAATCACAAAGAAGAACAACTTCCTAGTCTGAGAAATGAACTTCATGCATTGCTTGGCAGAGATCAAGGAAATAACACAAGGTGGGACTAGCACAGGTATCCTGTACAATTTCTCGTTCAAAGTAATAATAACATTATGAATCCTAGACTCATATACATCTTGACGTTTCAATAAATAATGTTGGCCCAAAAGAACATCACAAACTTCAAGGGTAGAAACATAACACAATACCTCATCTTTTAATGGTTTAATGTCGTACAACAAGAAGCACTATTGGTTGATGCGAAGATCACTTCCTTGACGGATCCATCCGATGGTGTAGGGCTGCGGGTGCAGTGTTTTCAGCATGGATAGCCGCTTGACAACCTCTACTAAGATGAGATTCTTCTAGATACCACTATCAACGATGAAGTGCAACAGAGTGCCTTTCACCCACATCTGTGAATGAAAAAGGAAATCACCTTCCTCTAGCTCATCAGGTTCATTGGGATGGATCTTGGTGGTAGAAACAGTGGCACTGGGTTTCGTGTCAATGATTCATCTCCCCTTTTCTGGTTCTGACTCTGAGTCGAAACTCACATATGATTCAGAGTCTTTTACTTCAACCACTAATGACTGCTTTGAGTGACAATGAGCAGTGTTATGCCAGGGGCTCTTACGGAAGTCACACCACTTCTCGATATCTTTCTTCGTCTTCCCATTGTCCTTCTTTACTTGCAACTTGGACAAGTTTTAATGAGGTTTCCAATATTTAATCTGTCCTTTATTATGTGGGTTAGGGATTCCCTTGCCCTAATTTTGCTGTGAGGGGTTCACAGACCCAAACTGCCACGTATTTTGTTTAATCTTTTTCTCGATTTTGACGACATAACGATAGGTCACGCCAAAGGACGATATGTCCAAAAAATCAATTTTTGTTTGGATGTATCTATGTAGAGTGTCATGGTACTTGAGCACCAAATGTTTCTTAGAATATTTTATACCCAGCTTGGTGCACAAAGTATGGAAGACATTGGTGAACTCTGGGACTGTTTGGTCTCTTTCCTGTCATAGTGTGGTCCATCTTGTATACAAGTCATCATAACTTCCAACGGGGTAGTATTGTTCCTTAATAGCATCCATAAAGGAATACCAAGTGGGTGCGACTGCAAATAATTTGGATCCTTCTATTTCATTTTGCTCACAGAAAGTCTCCCACCAATCTTTGACATGGGGGACAACTTTGAGGAGTGCAAATATAATCTTTTCTCTATTAGAAAAGATGTGGATAGAAAAATACTCTTCTAGAAGGTTTAACCATTTATATACGACATCTGCATCTATTTGAACTTCAATTATAGGAATATAAAATGGATTTGTACCTTGAAGAGGGTGGCGCTTCCACTTGAGGTGGATGCATCGCTTATTGGCATTCGTCGAAGGATTTGTGCGAAACTATCCATCATCTCGTTCCTCTGTCACTCAAGGGATTCCTCGAGCAACATTTTGAAAGGATATCATGTCCCGTCGTATTTATTTTCACCCTCCATGGGAAGTTTCTTTGGCGTGCCAGAGCAGTTTTACTCAAGAGAAACAAGCTCGAGACCCAACTCTCTATACCTTGACTGTGTTGGGGACATGCATTAAAAAACGATAAGGAGCAGACCGCTCTGATACCACTGATCTGGATTTTTGAGCGAAACGAAATGAAACCAAAGATTTATAATGTTAACATAGAGACACAATAAACAATAAAAAAGATATAGTAAAACTTGAATTCTATTAAATAAGAAATATGCTAAAAACTGTAAAATGCAGACTGAAAACAAGCTTGCTAGAATGGTGTCATCTTATCTCTGAGAAGAGATGTGACATCTACACTCATTCGCAAGAAGATGAGTACAATGAGGCTCTAAATGAATTTTTAAAATAAATATGAATTCCAAAACCCTAGACATCCAAAAACCTAACCCTAAGAGATGAAGCACCAAAAGTCATGTGGCCCCCGTTGGGGTAAGTTAGTACATTCACTTCCTGGGGTCGTAACTTTTGCATGCGATCTCTATTTATGGTGCACGATAGCTCGTTTGAAAGGTATTGACGAGTAGATTTATTTAGGGGTATCAATAAGAGCCTTAATATCTCATTGAGTCTCTCGATCATGAAAAATCTAAAAAGCGTTGTTTAGGCCCTCAAACTGGCCCCATAAGTGAAAAACTATTAAAAATAGTAAATTGCCAAAATTGCCAGACAACTATTTTGAGCTAGTTGGAAAAGGTGGGTGGCCACCGATATCCACCTGGATCTATCCTCCCTCCTTAAGAAGAAGTGGTATCCATTACATTTTTTTCCCCCATTAGATGAGGAAATTTCTGTTGAATATGGCCCCAGGTGAGCCACTTGCCTTGGTGTAGGAGTTGCCCTTCTTTGATAATCTGATAAAGTTGGATCCTCTGCTAGCGATTTACCTTGACCTGTCTGTTAATGATCTAATAAGTGGATTCTTTTTCCATGCATTCAGTGTTGAGCTCTGTTGGTGTCAACTATTTTTCTATCTCCAAGGTGTCCATTAATGGTGGAAAATATGGCCGAAGGAGGTCCACATTGAACACTGGGTGAAATCCAAGGAAGGGGGGCAGGTTAAGATCAAAAGCATTGTCACCCACAACCTTGGTAATGGTATAAGGCCCATAACAAAGTGGATGAAAATTTTGATGAGGCCCTGTAAGGTGTTCTTTCTGCAAGTGCAACCAAACCTTGTCCCCCACCCAAAACTGGTGTGGCACCTGGTGTTGATCATGGAGCTGCTTGTACTTGGCATTGGACTTCTGTAAAATATCTTGAACCTTTTGACAGATGTGCTAGATCCTCTCAATGAACTGGGTGGATTTTTTTGGTCGCAATTGGAGCATGCGACGAGTCTTCCTGGATGGCCCCAAGGGGTAGTGCAACATCCATGGGACCCAATGCTTGAAATCCCAACCCCACCTGAAAGGGGTTATGGTCGGTTGAGATATGTATGGATATATTGTAGTTGTGTTGAACATAGGGAATAGTCTCATCCTAGGTGTGAGGGTTCTTGGAATTGTACATGTGTAGGATGTGCACGATCATCTCGTTGACGACCTCAGTTTGGCCATTCGTTTGGGGGTAGAAGGCAGTGGAATTAGTGAGCTTGGTGTCCAACACTGTCCAGATTCTTGACCAGAATGTGTTGAGGAACCAACTATCCTGGTCTGAGGTAATGGTTTGTGGAATCCCAAAGTGTACCCACACTCGTTCAAAGAAAATCTTGGCAGTGTCCTCCATCATGATGCTCTTCTTGCAGGCGGTCAAAATCACCATCTTGGAAAAGCAATCAACAACCACAAAAACATAGTCATTTCCCCTCCTCGTGGAAAGGAGTCCTGACATGTAGTCCATTGAGATGGATTCCCAGAGCCTGTCAGGAGTAGGAAGAGGATTTTATAAGCCTTGTTTCTTGATGGTCGGTTTGGAAATAGTGCAAGAAGTGCAGAAGCATATATACTTGTTGACATCCTGTATGTTAGCACTCTGTAAAATTTTTCGGCTGATAAACAAACAACAGAGGTAAATGTTTCAACCAACTTTAGAGTTGGGTGGTAGCCTTCTCAGATTAGAGAGGGATCTCTCGTGTCACTTGGTATTTCTTTGGCATTCAATGGCTAGATTTAGTTTGTTTTTTGGCGGGTTTTTATATTTTTGTTGGTAAGGAAGGGGAGGGACACTTAGGGCTATGGAGTCAAAATTATGGAAATGAATGAACACACTGACTGGTCTGTAGAAATATCTAGAGGATAAAGGCTAAATGAGGTGATGAATCTGAGTTATTAAATTGTAGTTTGCAGAGTGTAAGAAGAAAAAGGAAACAAGTAACTGCTTCAGAGCATTATTGAAATGAATTCTAAATTAGTTATGAAGAATTTCACACAGTTTAAATTTCTTAAGCCAAGAGCATCACAAGATGAATTATGAGCTTTTAACTATCCAATTTAAACAAAAGAAAGTGAAAATGGAATTAAAGAACATAGGAAATACATACAATGAGAGAAGACGAAACTCATATCACCACCATTAGAATCTTTTCATAGAGACTTCAAAAGCTTTTGCAAATGTATTCAATTCAGCTTCAAAAAATCACAATAGAGTTCATAACAACTAAGGAGGTTCCCTTGCACTTCTGCCAACACTAATACAGTTGGAACTTCTGATATTTATACAATTCGAGTTCCTTCAATCAGAAAACGTTTACAATAGCTGAACTAAAACGTTTCAACTTCTACAACTGATTATAATAATTTCAACTGAAAGTCTCGGTATGTGAACCGATTTACAATGATCAATAAAAAATGTTTCATAAACTAACAACCGATTTCTCTGACTGCTCAACTTCTATCTTTGCAATCTATCCTTCTTTGGTCCTCTGTCGAATTTTCCAATTTGGTGACACTTGGGGGCTATTTGCTGGTTTCTTGGAAACTGCATTTTGTCTTGCCCAGCCGCACTATCTCCTTCCACTGCAAGTCAGAAGGGATCTCATAGTCCATCATTTCCTTGATTAGGATCTCCAAGTCAATGCAAGAGGCATAATTCATGGTTGGCAGCCCAATATTCATTGTCTTGAACTGATTCAAGATCTCAAAATATGTGGTCAAACATTCTACCAGGGTGGCTCCTTTCAAGTTTTCCTCCATGCTTTCAAACTTGGAGTGATCCATTCTGCATTGGGTGAGGCAAGAGTTGTATTCCTCATGATCATACAGTTTCCCTTTGTCATCCCAAAATGGTGGGAGGCCTTTGATGAGAAACTCTTCAAACATATCCTTGAATTCATGTATACTTTGCTCCATCTGTATGGCCTTAGTTTGGACTGATTTTAGCATGTTATGCTTTGAAATGACTCTACTAGCCCAGATGATCAATGTGGTCCTATCTTTGACCCCAATGGTCTGAAGTTCTGCAGTGGGGATGGAATTCAACAGGTTTATAGAATTTTGGGCCCACTCTGAGGGTTTCTTCGCTAGGCTCTCATTTACAACAGTGCACCTGCTTCTAGCTGGTGTGGCCATACTATCTTTGTCATTTATGCAGTTCAAGTACACCCTGAACTTGGTAGCTTCAACAACAATATAATCCCAGATAATGTGTTTGTCTCCCTGCAACAGTCCTTTACCTCTCAACCTCATCTTCAACTTGTTTACTCTTTCCTACAAAGCTTGATTCTCCTTCTGGAACTGAGCCACCCTTTCATCCTTTGTTTTCATTTCTTGTTACAACTTCTCTATATCTTCCTTTAGACCTTTGATCTCTCGCACCTTCAAAATGACTTGGGACATAGCATAGGCAATTCCTTCAGCGCTTGGCCCAGCTTATGCAGTAGAAGGTACAATTACAACCATCTTTGATGCTTCTGTTTGCCTTTATGACCAGTTCACTTTTTCTTGTTCCAGTTGTAATACCTTGGATTTGTAATTTAACGCCTCTTGTCTAAATGCTTCCTTCTCTTGTTCTAGAACAACTAGTTCTATTGTTTGTGGATGTTATGTGGAAAACATTTTTAGTTTTTTTTCCATGCTTTGAATCATCTTGTATTTTTATTCTAAGGAGAATTTTACTCCCCAAGGGCCTTCAGATTCTACCCTCTTGACCTGAGTTTTCCAAGCTCTATTGGATGCTTTCTTTTGCCTCAACTGGCCTTCCAACTTAAGTTCATAAGTTGATAGCCTTGAATTCTTCGGGCTTAGACCCAAGTAATCTAAATACAACATGTCACTGGTATTCCTATGGAATTTCACTTTGTTAGGGGCACTGATGTTCTCATATTTCATCTTGATCTCAGAGACTTTATCTTCATCTACAACAACTATGTTGAAGGTCTTCTTTTCTATATCTCTCACTGTGAACAGGGAGGACTTATGCTGAGATATCCTTTCTAATTCAGGTATTAACTCCCTCATTTCATTCACATCTAAGTTCCCTTTCTCAGCATATTTCGTTGCCAAATCTTCTTTAGATTGATAGGCTTCTCTAGGTGCCTTATCAAAGATGTGCTTTTTACTGCTGAAATTTCTTGAGATGCCTTCACTTTGGATCTTTCTTCCTTTACCAAATTATACATTGTTGGTCCCACTTTCCAACATATCCATCTTTACTTGTTCTTTAGGATCCTCATCCTCTAGATCCACTATTTGTGGGGATTGTGTGATCTTCATCTTTTTAGGGACAACCTGCTGACTGTTGATGCCTAGGGCCTCTGAACTGGTTCTCTTGGTGTAGACACTTTCTTTGGGAACTTTGAGTATCAACTTCCTAGGATTCTATTGTGTCTGAGTCTGTTGTAGGGTTTTCCTTACTTGTTGTGTTTGAGAAGGTTGCAATATGGCTTCCATATCAACACATGTTTCTAAATTTGCCAATTTGTCAAAACCTTCAACATACTCATGTTCATAAGGGGCATGTTTGTTAATCAATATCCTCTTGGATATGATCTGATGTGGATCATATCTTCTTCCCTGTAGTTGTGAAAACCCAAACTCTTTGAGATTGGTCCGGATCTGAGATAAGAATGATCTAGTTTTTACAATGAAGGGTCCAATGATGAAAGGGAATTTCAGGTTGGATACCTTGTGTAGTTTCATGAAATGTTTTGTCTCTGAGATAATTCTTTGCCTAATAAACTCTAGGGAAAAAACTCTGGGTGTCAGAAAAATAGGTAGAAGATAGGGGGATTCTTGACAACCATATACCTAGACCAGTGTAGAATCCATGAACAACATCCAATCCCCCACTCTACTTTCTGGATTTGGATGTAAATAACTCTTCATTTCATCCAGGACTCTTGGCAGGCTGGTGTTGAAAATTAGGTTGTAAAACCTGGACATGACCTTGTTGATAAAGATGAGCATTGTGATTCGTTTGCATTCAGTTGATATGAATGTTTCTTTAGGGAACTCTCTCTTGTTTGTCTCCAGGAAAATCTTCAACAAGTATGTGCAATATTTGAAATGTCTTAGTGAATGAAAATTCACTAGTTGATTTTGGATATTATCAACTATGAATCTATCAAAACTGATGTGAACTGACTAACTGGACTTTGACTGGAAAAATTCTAACAGAAAACCTAACATGACCTCGACCACATACTTGTCACTATATATACCTAAAATCTGACTCAGTATGGAACAAAACCACTGGACTTCAATGACCACGATGTTTATGCTCAACGACAAGGACAAATTTTTGGACATATGCTATGGTTTCACAATTGTTTGCAAAAATAGACTTTTGACTTTGGAGGGACATTCCCAGTAAACTGTAATTAGTTTTTCTTCTTTGAACGGTTCAGAAACTATGGAAGGGGACTCTGGTATGTCGAGGGCGTATCGAATTGACGGGATATCTACTCTACATAGGACATCAAACCCTAGTTTATTTAAGACGACTTTCTTTTCCTGACAGTATTTCTCTGTGCACCAACCTATGAATTATGGGAATTGGAATGCGACCTCGATGATGTAAGGGGCTATGGAGGCGTGGAATCCTTCGAGAAAGGGTGTCTATTTCCATACATTGTCTAACAAATTATCTCTGGTCATGGATATGGGCGAGATAGTTAATTCAGTATTGAACACATCTGAATCTCTGTCAATTTGGGATTCTTCATTTGATGTGAGATCATGTTCTGCTATTGACATAATGACAGGGTCCATGGCGGCGATGAAAAATACCTATGAATGAGCTGAAAATGTGTGAGTTTGGCGCACTGTTGAGCTTCAGTTCGAAGGGATCAGGCGCGCCAACTTCCAACGTTCCAGTGATTTGAAAAAACATAAAATAATGACAAGGGTCCACCCCTTTATATACACTTTCCCGATTTCAGGAGAGAGACAAAGCGGTTTGGGGTAGACTGTTTATTGCCCCAAAATGCACCCTATGGCGCCACGTGGTCTCGACCTGAAACCACGGTTTTCTTTTCGACCTGCTTTCTAGAAATATCCTCCGTGCACATTCTCTTCCTGAAACGATCCCTAGTCGTTGATTTGTAGCGCCCGTGATCTATGACCCATCGGGTCCCATCAAATCCGCACTTCTGCTAGACTTAGCCTCCTTCCACTAGATATGGCCTCGTTCTCCAGTTTATCACGCCTCCAAATTAGTTTATCTCCTCGCAAAGTCCTGGAAACTGGATTTCTCACAGAATTTGTTATAGTGATAACACTGTCGAAGTTTCGACCAGTAGAAATGTCACTGCAACACTACGACTATATTTTCCACGTCGAAGTGTACTACCACCCGACTATAGTGGGATTCTCAAATCAGCTTCGCTCGCTTGCTTGATGGAACACGGAGATGGACCAGATGGCACAACAGGTCGTCCTAAATATGGAAATTATTAACAGCTGTGTTGGCGCCCAACATCTGGTAGGTGTTGGCGAAGTCAAGATCCATATCATAGAGGTGGGGCCACCCAGAGGTCTCATGGCCACAAGAGTTTAGCACTGTGGTGAGTGCTGCGAATGGAGGTCAGTTGAGGAAATCAATGACTCGGTTGGTACTTCCTATTTTATACTTGATGTTGAGGTGAACAACTACAAACATGTGGACCACTTATGATGGCAGTCATTCTGCAATTTTCCATGTGTTTGCATGAACTGCAACATCTTATGATCAGTGTGGATGACTATATCCTTCCCTAGAATGTAATGCCTCCATTGGTGACATGCTTGCACAATGGAGTACATTTCTTTGTCGTAATTAGGGTACTTACAAAATACATCTGATAGTGTCTCACTATGATAGGCCACGGGTTGGTCGTGTTGAGTGAGAACTGCACCCACAACATAGTATGAAGCATCTATCTCGATATCAAAGGGTTTTTGTAGGTCAGGTAATGAGAGCATTGGTGTTGAGCATAAGCATTTCTTCAAATCATCAAACGCTTTCTGTTGGGATAGATCCCACAAATTTTTTTCCTTACCACCACCTCTGGTTATTTGACTGAGGGCCCATGTAATATGGGAGAATCCCAAGATGAACCTGTGATAGAAATTGGCAAGGCCTAAGAAGCTACAAACCTTAGTGAGTGTGGTTGGGGTTGGCCAGTCACGAATGAATTGGATCTTGGCTGGATCAACATGCACACCATGTGCATCAACAATGTAGCCTAAATATTGGACCCTATCCATGCCAAAGGATCATTTTTCCAAGTTAGCATATAGCTTTTGTTGTTGTAGAGTGTGAAAAACCTGCTGAATATGCTGCAAGTGTTCTTCCCAAGCCTTTTTGTAGATGAGAATTTCATCTAGATACACCACCAAAAATAATTAGTGAAAGCTCGCACAATATTGTCCATAAACCTCATGATAGTTGTTGGGGAATTTGTCAAACCAAAGGGCATGACCAACCATTCAAAAAGACCTTCTTTTGACTTGAAGGAAGTTTTCCCAATCATGACCCAATCATGTAGGTTCATAAGAAATGTGGGACCTGATGGTAGCCATACCTCAGATCAATCTTACTGAAGTTTTGGCCCCCTTGAGTTGATCAAGGAGATCATTGATTCATGGAATTTCTGGTTCCTGACTGCGAATTTGTGTAGGGCCCGATAATCAATGCAGAGTCATCAGGTCCCACATTTCTTATGAACCTACATGATTGGGCTTCCACAAGGTGATGAGTTGGGTCAGATGTTCCCCTTGTGGAGTAGTTCTTATATCTAATGCTTGATCTTCTCATTTTCTAGTAGAGAACAATGACAGACTGGCCTATTTGGTAGTGTTGCGTCAAGGGTCAGATCAATGGGATGCTTGACCTAACAGTGAAAAGGTACTCCAATAGGTGATGAGAAGATGTCTTTGTATTCTTCCACACCTTATCCAATTGCTTCTGCTGAGTGGAGAGGTCGGTCATGGAGGCCATGGATGTGGTTTCAACCTTTCACTCACTCTGAGATCGAATCACATAGAAGATGAACTTCCCGGTCTTAGAGATGACCTTTCTGCATTTCTTGGCAGAAATCAAGGAAATAACACTAGGTGGGACTACAACAGGTATCCTGTACAATTTCATGTTCAAAGTAATAATAAAACTGCAAGGCCTAGACTCATATACAACATGATGTTTCCATAAATAAGGTTGGCCCAAAAGAACATCACAAACTTCAAGGGGAGCAACATCACACAATACGTCATCTTTGAATGGCTTGATGTTGTACACTAAGCGACATTGTTGGCTGATGTGAAGATCACTTCTTTGATGGAGCCATC
>JASDQU011103476.1:3510-15275 GCA_032191745.1 Picea mariana
CAGTGTGATTGGTACAAGGATGTAATTTGTTACCTTCATAATTTAAGTTTCCCACCATCACGGGACAAGGATAAGGCCATGTCTATTAAACTCAAAGTTGTGAATTATTACATTATAGGAGAAAATATATTTTGGAAGGATCCCTGAGAAATATTGTTGAATTTCCTTACTGAAGAATAAATTGAATGTATTATCACTAAGTTTCACAAAGGGATATGTGGAGGCCAACATGCCTGAAGAGCCACTGCATACAAGATCCTTAGGGCTGGTTACTATTGGCCTTCATTATTTTCTTATGTTAATTGCATGGTCAGAGTCTGTGTATAATGTCAAATGTTTGCAGGAAAGAATAAGTTGCAACCTCTTCCACTCAGACCTATCAAAGCAAAGACACCCTTCCAACAATGGGGATTGGATTTTATTGGTGAAATAAATCCAAATTCAAGTGGGCACCACAGATGGATTTTAACAGACACAAGTTACTTCACCAAATGGGTAGAGGTTATTCCCACCAAAGAAGCCACTGACACATTCATTATAAAATTCCTTAAGGAGAACATTTTGTTCAGATTTGGATGACCTAGAAAGATCATAAGTGACAATGCCCAAGCCTTCAAATATTCCAAGCTAATGCAATTTTGCCAAAATTACAACATTGAGCTTGGAAAATCCATTGTTTATTATCCACAGGGAAATGGCTTGGCTAAGTCCACCAATAAGAATATCATCAATATCATCAAGAAAATGCTATCCTGGAATAAGAAAGCATGGGATTCTCATTTGAAATATGCAATTTGGGCAAACAGAGTAAGCATCAAGAGGTCCATAGGAACTTCTCATTTTTCTTGGTGTATGGATTAGAAACCATTTAGTTGGTGTATGGATTAGAAACCATTTTTCCTATTCAAATTATCCTTCATGTGATGAAGCTCTTACAAGATGAGGAGGTAGAGTCAGATGATATGCAAAGAAGAATCAACCAACTGATTGAAGTCCAATAGTTAAGGGAACAAGTACAGATGAAGTCTGGGGCTCACCAAGCAAGAATGAAAGAGATATTTGACAAGAGGACCAAAAAAAGAAGCTTCATAGTAGGAGACATGTTCCTAAAGTGGGATGCCAGAAAATTCCTCAAACACTTTTTGTAGTATTGAATGAAGCAAAGGGAAAACATGGAAAATTTGACAATCTCTGGCTTGGACCCTTCTAGGTTGTTGCAGCTCAAGACAACAACACATATGAATTGGCTCAACTAGATGGAGAGTTGTTTGGGGATCCTGTAAATGGGAAGTTCCTTAAACACTTTTTGCAGTATTGAATGAAACAAAACTTCTCACCTTGTACATAAATAAATTGTCTTTATGTTCCTTCTCTTGTATTTTTAATTTTACTTCATTCACCATTTGTTACACAAGCAAGTAAGGTTATAACATTGTAAGTTATTGAGCAATTGTGTTTCACCTATCAGATCAGTTTTGAGGTGCGCGGAGGGTCCCTTATTGTAATGCAGACTCCATAACCCAACAGAAGAAGGCACTTGGTCTACAATTTGTAGTAGACCACAGGGGTATGTTGTCCCCATTGGAGTTGATGTTAGTACTATATTTGATCTAGTCACTAATACACATGTTGATAAAGGTTATGAGGTCGAATTTTGACAAGATATAGGATAGATTCAAGCTTGCAAAACTTCTGGACCAAAAAGAGATAGAAGATGTTCAAGCACCTTATAGAAATGAAAAAAAAAATCCCTAAGGGCCCAAGGCTAAGTTTTAAGTTCCTAGGCATTTATTAGGAGCTTAAAAAAGGCTAATCACAATCCAAATGGGATTGATTCCTTTTCAAACATGGTTTATATCATGTGAATGAGGCTTAAGAACCAAGTGCTAGTGAATATGCGAGGTTCAATCATCCAACGCTTGCAAGCGAGTCTGATCTACGGTGGGAAGTTGATGTCGCATCGTGAAAGTGCATGAGAGTTAACATGCATAAGGGGTGCAATGACGCTTTTAAGATTCGTGTGTTGATAGTTGAATGGTGTCTCCTAACAAGGATAC
Source organism: Picea mariana (assembly GCA_032191745.1). Lineage (NCBI taxonomy): Eukaryota > Viridiplantae > Streptophyta > Pinopsida > Pinales > Pinaceae > Picea > Picea mariana. The sequence continues at coordinate 5,568 of JASDQU011103476.1, forward strand.
AGAAAGTAAAACCACTCCCCTTAGGTTGTGATAGTGGTATTATGATTTTGTCAAGTTGCTTATCCGACCACTCAACACACACATGCCCATCCACTCAACACTACATGGAGCCAACGTAGCAGTCCACCTAGGAAACTGAGGAAATCAGAGATAGCTTGGCATGCCAATAGGACACTCCTCAGATTCAGTTTGAGGCTATCTCATGTATAAAGAGGACCCACTGGGAATTTCGGTCACCATATCAAACTCAACTACACATAGGCCAAACCTAGAGCCACATCAGCACTGACATTGACTAGTATGAAGTTGTCACATGTCCGTGGGACCATGATGACATTATCGTAACATCACCTAAAGCTTCAAGATTTTTGGATTTGATTAAAAAATCCATCTAAATAAAAAGGTCTACATGTGGCAATCTAAAAGGAAAATAAAATTATAATCTTTCAAGACAATCTTCAAGGATCTCATCGTTCTTCGGTTACCTCCCCCTTGGGAAGGAGATGAGGATTTTCTTTCTCACCAAAGGTATTCAGAGTTCTTGGAGAACAAAAGGAACGATGATGAATGGTTTGAAAGGTTGTCTAGAGTCTTGATAGGATGGGATATCATGGAGATGCTCATGGGGGACTTCAAGATTTTACATATGTTGAAAGGGTTTTTCAAGCATTTGACTCAACCATCATATGAGAGATACACCTAGGATGAGATGGTTAGAAATGTGAAAAAGACAGATTATACCATAGGAAATCCATGGCATTATATGTGTCAATTTCTCAAACTTTCTCCACGGATACAAGGGAAAGCGAGTGGTGCTAGGTGGGCCCAATAAGAGTTAGTTACTGAAGGAATATATTTTGTCAAAAGTTTTCCACTTGTAAACATTTTGTAAGCAATGAGAATAGTGGTCTTATGAAAATCTAGACACAGTAAGCAGTTTCAAGAAGAATTTGTGTACAAGAGCATGAGGATAAAAGGAAGATAATGTTCATTTTGTAGAGGTAGACACTTTGGGGAATTTAAGAGTTTCTTATAACTAGAGTTGTTTGATCACCATCCTCAAACACACACAAAAAAAATTAAGGCCACAGGCTTCATGAGATTCATCCCCTACATTATGTTTCAGTCTGTAATGCTTGTTTTTGTGCATGTGCTCTTGTAAAATCCACCCCTCTCATTTTGGCTTCTTGTACCAAATTTTCATTAATAAAACCTCAAGTAGCAAATTATATGGCATGTTCAGTGTAACTATGTGTTATATGCTTATGATACTAATGTGATTTTCTCTTAACAAATGACCACTTCTTGTCATTTCTTCATATGTTTAATGATGTGTAGAGGGTACCTCCATGGATGTAAATATTTGAAGATGTTAACTATTTGAAGCATGTTTTAACGATCTGTTATATTTGTTAGAACTATTGAATTCTTAAGTGCTCAACATGTCATTCTTTTCCATAAGCTATGAGATTCATTCTTTGCAGTCTATTATATATTTATCTTGTATTTCCTTTAATTCACCATTTCACTCTACTTTTAAACCTCGACATCTAAAACACTAGTGGACATATGCCTATTGGAGCTTAAGGTTTTAAATATCCGGACTGAGACTATTTGAAGGCCGAGAGTTCTATAAGAGAGAAAAAAAAACTTACCCATTTTTGCATAATTTTATTTGAGTGCAAGCATGGCTTTAAGATTCACTATGAGTCTTAGCCCCTGGGGTGCTTTGTCATCGTTCCATTGACAACCTGGAACATTTTAGAGGATAATAGTTGATAGAAAATAACCATTGGTGGAACATTCCTTCTAGGAATATCCTCGTGTCCTGGTTCAACAAGAAGCAATCATCAATCTCTCTATCTATAGCAGAATCATAATACATCATAGCAACAACTTACTATACACAAGTGCTCTGGATGAAACAAACATTAAAGGACATTCAGGTAGAATATGATCATCCCATATAAATTATGTATGACAATACCAGTGCAATAAACATTTCTAAGAATCCAGTTATGCATTCAAAGACAAAACACATTCCAATCAAATATCATTTCTTGAGAGAGAAAGTCACAAAACAGAGTGTCAAGCTGGAATATATTGGCACAAAGGAATAGGTCATTGATATTTTTACAAAACCTCTTCCTCGAGAAGTCTTTGAGTACCTCAAAAAGAAATTGGAGGTGGTACCTATGCCATCCAATCACTTAAGTGCTACAAGAGGAGCACACGCTCGAGAAGAGAGAAGGGAACAAGCTTAGGGACCAGTAGAAAGGCAAGAAGATTGTTGGTTGTAGAGAAGAAAATTAAGAGTACAATGTAAGGGGGAGAAAATCTCTTTTCCATTGATGTCAAAAGGGGAGAGCATAGAGAAAGGGGGAGATCTACGGTAAGAAAGACTAAAGAAGTATCAAAATAACTAAGTATTGTTATTTGTAGCAAGAAAGATTAAAGGAGTATCAAAATAACTAAGTGTTGTTACCATCAATGACATATCAAAGTTTTTTCGTCAATGACCAAGGGGTAGATTGTTGGAAACAATATTTTCATTGATGTCAAAGGAGACAGATTGTTGGAAACAATGATACACAATGTTGTTATCATTAATGTCAAAGGAGACAGAGTATTAGAAACAATGTTGCACAATGTTATCATATATGTCAAAGACGAAGGGAAACTACTCAGGCCAAAGAGAAAATCGAGGAAGCAGATAAACTATATAACCATGGAAACAAAGACAACCCTGCAAATGGAGGAATCAAACTAGCCAGACCAGTCAAACAGAGGAAATGTAAGGAAACAACGAAATAGAGGTTTTCTAAGTTGTAGAGATCATATGAGCGATCACAAGTGGAAGTTGGAAGAGATGTTTCCCAAATGGACGACAAGATCAAGGATACAAAACAACCAACAAAAATAATCCAAGGGCGCAAATGAAGCTCAGTGGTATGGCATGAAAGTTTTGGGCCCGGGAAACCAAATCGAGGCAAAAGCGATTATCCCACATTCGCAAGGAAAGTCAATTTTGAAGGCTTTATAATGCAAAAGCATGATTATGTAGTTTGAATGAAAATAGGCAAATCACAAAACCATGTGCAAAGGGTTAACTTTTAGCAAGATAAATCCTAACCGTTGATCTCTACAGATCAATGGATAAGATCAAGGATTGGAACTTAATGTATATCAGATATCAAATATCGTGTGAAAATTGTAACCTGTTGCAAGAGTTTATGGGGGGGCGATACCCAATGGGCGAGCTTTGATACCACATCAACAACCATGCAAAGGCCACGTCGTTTTCCAAGCTTAAGGTTGGTGCCTACAAACATTGTAACTGTAGATTGGTGCCTACATGCATTGTTGAGTTGGAGCTCAACTGAGGAGATTGATTCACCCCCCCTCTCAATATAAGTAAATGTGTCAAAAAAAGACATCATATTAGCCCTACGATTGCAACAACTAAGTACCCATGCATTACAGTGGATGGTTGTTCTTTTATATGGACTTTGAGAATTTGGTGATGACTACATGATCGAGGTACAAAATGCAAGTGTTAATACTTCGTTGATCAAAAGGTTCTTCAATTCATACTAGAGCATATTTTGAAAAGGACTAAATGATGGTGAAGCCATGACCTAATAAAGATTAAAACAGGTAGTCATGAAAGGGAAGTGTTGGAATTATTAACTCCTACTTGTCTTATGTTGATAATATAATATTTGTGTTTTTTATGGTTAATAGTCATTATTGGATAGAGTTCGTCTCTACATAAAAAATATGTTTCTATGTTTTAGGAAGTTGTTAGATCTAGTTGAATATGAGAGATTCTCACCAATTATCTAGCTTCTAGTTTGGTGTGTGGTTGAGATATTCTCTCAACTAATTGTTAGTGTTCTCACCAACTAACTCCTAATTTGATACGTGATTGAAATATTCTCTCAACTAGTTATTAGTGTTACCAAGATATTATCTATCTTTAAACAAGATTCATGTATATATGTATTCATGTTGTTAGTTGCTTAAAATTTTCTTTACCCGAATATTTAATAATAGCATGGACTCAATTATAACATTAAATCCAACTTTGAACATAATCATGAACTTGAATTATACAACCAAGCATTTTCATGTCCGTTAGACTTACAACACAAAATTGAAGGAAATAATTATAGTGTTTTTTATAAACCACTTACTTGAAAGCATATTTTAACTAGTATGGTGAATTAAATATTTTTTGTGAATAGGAAATAAACAATCCATCTTAAGGCTTTATCGAAAAAAATCAAAGACAAATATATTAATGCTTAAGAGATCGGATGGGATTAAACTAGAACTATATTGTTGTTTTATTTTATTATTATATTTTTTTTTATCATTATAATTGGTAAATATTTTATTATTACATATTTTTGTTGTTTTATTTTATTATTATATATTTTTGTTATTATTATAATTTGGTTTGTTTGTTTTTTAATTATATATTTTTGTTTTTATTTTATTATTATATATTTTTGTTATTATTATAATTTAGTTTGTTTGTTTTTTAATTATATATTTTTGTTATCATTATAATTTAGTTTGTTTATTTTTTTTGTCTGATTTGTTTTATTGTTATATATTTTATTTAATGAATATTTAGAAGGATTAAAGATAAATATAAACATAAATATATTGATATTTAAAAGATGGAATTAAATTATAATTACTTTGTTTTATTTTATTGTTATATATTATTATTATTGTTATAGTTTGGTAAATAAATTAACTAAAATTATTTTGTTTTCATCAATTTTAAAACTCATCTAGCTGAGTTGTAAATAAACTTGGCTATTCTTTGTACAACCAAAAAAAACTCTCACTCCTAACTGCATAACTGTAAGAAGACTTTAAAACATATTTTAAATAACCATGATCAATTTGCAAGATACTTATTAGCAAGAAGACTTTAAAACATATTTTAAATAATCATAAAGAATTTGTGAAATACCTGTCCTAAAAAATTGATGGCATAATTTAATAATTCTTAGTAAATACAAATTGGACATGTCCTTGGGAGAAGAGCTAAAACTTTGCGCATGGACATTTGCCACCAAGTTAGCTCGTTCTTTTTTCGAAAATAAACCAACCATGTCTACTGATTGGCTACAACGAAATATAATTACATTCTCTGACAATCCTACTAAATATAATTACATTCTCTGACCAATCCTATACACTTCAGAAAGTTCCCAAAAAGTGGAAACATTTTCAGGGAAATGTAGTGGTTCCACTAAAATACTAAAAACTCTGATGGTCTTGTTTTTGATCCCAGCCTGTTGCCAATGAGTATGGCTCAAACCTGTTTTGACTGATATTCAGAAGAAAGAATTCCTGAAAGTATAACATTTTATTAGAAAATGTTAATGCATTCATCAGATGACAAAGGTATTATTGAATGACTATAAAGAGATATCTTAATTTGAATTTCAAAAGACATCTTAATTTGAATTTCAAATTTTGCCACTGTAATACAAAAATTTAATGAGGCAAAGCAAATATTTTGATTATTCTCTGCATATTTCAATTTTGTAATTTTGTTACCTTACCTGTAGCAAAGTCCTTCACAAAATGTCAAAAGGTCAATTGGGTAGTTGAGAAAAATTGTGCTCCTCACCCAGAGGTTCAAATCCAGCTTGTAACATGTTCCCTGCAACTTCAGCATTGACACTGCTGCTTGAACAAATAATGACTTACTTTAAATCAGTTACTGCACTTTTCACAACCTCTTCGCACTTGTACTTCTAGCTCTAGCCTGCCTTCCCGAGATGGAGAAAAGCTCACAGTGATGCTTGGAAAGATTACTGTGATACAAATGCCTCGAAACCCCAAAACTATATTTCTCATCACTTAATCAAATCACTGCAATAATGCCAATGACAGTAACAATCGGAAACCTACAAAGTAGGCAACCTGCAATCTGCACTAGCTTTTTCACAAGGAGACCTTTTTAGTTGCCAGCACAACCCTCAAAACCAAATCGAGCTCGTAATTGCACGAGTCTGTCTCTAGACAGAGGCTGCAAAGGGGCGATAAAATATAGATACCAAACATAAATCAGAATTTGAATGGCACTGGTAACAAATATTCAGCATCTTTTCAGAATAAATAAATAAACACACCGAAATGCACACCACCTAAAGGAAAATCAGGCTTGAAGAACATGTCGGACAGGTAGTTACATACCTTTGTTTGAAAATCATTCACACCAGTCTCAAAGAAGAGGCTTTTGTCAAATTGAAAGGTATTTCCTGCAAGTGCCACAATGAGTGTCTCAACGCCCATTGATCTTAGTTGCCTTGCTGTGTTGTGTGACATAAAAGGAGTCATTTCCATGATAGGATGAGTCARAAGGGRMACCCAAAGTAAAAAAACTGAGATGGTTGGGATGATTAATTCAGAACCTCATGCATGAAGGCAAAATACATACCTTAGTTACATACATTCGTTTGAAAATCCTCACCAGCCTCAAAGAATAGGTCTATGTCAGATTGCAAGGTATTTCCTGTAAGTGCAACAATAGGTGTCTTGACTCCCAACACCCATTGATCTTAGTTTCCTTGTTGCATGACATAAAAGGAGTCATTTTTGTGGTAAGATGACTCAGAAGGAAAATCCAAAGTAAAAAAATGAGATGATTAATTCATAAACTCAAACATGAAGGCAAAATGAATGAAAGCTTCAAGATCATGTGTTTTAAAGGTTTAAAACTTGTATACCTCATGTCCGTCCATGACAGGCATTTCTTTCTCCATTAACACAAGATCATATGTTCTGCCCTGCTTGAAGTCTCCACTGCTACCTTTCCATTCTCAGCTACTTCACAGTGAAGATTAAGGGTTTGAAGCACCTTCCCTAAAATTATTTCAGGTTGATTGAGTGAAAAATAATGACTAATATATTAGCAGCAAGCTTAAGGAAAATCAGCCTCTTATATCGCAACAAGTGCTACCTAAAAACCAATCAATGGATGAGTACTGATACAACTTACTCTGTTAATTTATGTGTCTTCCACAAGCAAGATTCGTCTGGGGTAGCTAGAAGGTTTGATTTTGACAGTTTTAACTCTATGACTTCTGGTTTCAATCTGAGATGGTGTGGAGATCATCCCATATAATGTATGCTGATCTGCAATCTGTTGCATCGATTTTATAATCGAATGAAACCCATCTCAGCGGAGGGCAAACAATTTCAATGTTATCCAAAGAGATGAAAACCTATTTCGATTAAGGTAAAACAAATGACAGCGATTTCAATCAAAGTCAATAAAACAAAACCCATTTCAGTCGATCCAAACAAATGAAGGAATAATAACATTACCTCTTGTATTGTGAAACACACTGGTCACGAATTCACGAATGCAGTCAATTCTGCATCATCTGCCTCCATATCTTGACAATAAGAACATGTCCTATGCTTCCAAACCATTCCAAATTAAAATCTATTGCACACTTCTTCAATTCCTCCGGAACATGTTCTTAAGAAGTGTGCAATATCAAATTACAAAAGTAACAACAAAATATTCATTTTAATTTTTAAATATTTTGGTATTTTTTAAATTTATTATGAAAGTATTTTTCTATGTTACTATCTTTCCTAATTATATTTTTTAATATTTCGATATTTTTTAAATTTATTATTAAGATGTTTTCCTAATCATATTTTTAAATCTTTTAATTTCTAATTTATTAATATTTTGATATTTTTTAAATTTATTATTAAGATATTTTTCTATGTTATTGTCTTTCCTAATTATATTTTTCCACCAACTTCTCTCACCGTATATTATTTTTAAATTAGATAACTTCTCCATCCCAATAGGCAATTTCATCAATGCTGGACACTGTATAATCTTCAAAACACAGAGCTTCGATAGTGTTCCTTCTTTCAACACACCTCCCTCACATGATGGACATGTCATACTTTGTAACCCCGACATAATTTTCAAAACCAAGATTTCTAACCTTGGGAATCCACCTGGCTTTTGAGAACTCCCTATCCCCAAGTTAATTACAGCATTGCAGTCTTCTAATTTTAGAAATTTCAAATTTGGCAAGCTCTCCAATGAAGGAAGCTCCTTGCCACAAACTGCCAGTTCTAACCTCTCTAGTTGTTCAAACTCGCATATCCAATTTGGCAAATCCACTGGTATGCAGTTGCACAACTGGAGACTCTCCAACTTCTTCATATTCTGCATCCCGTGAGGAAGAGTGTTATTTGCATAATTATTGTAACTCAATCTTAAATGCCTCATTTCCAAGCAGCTTCCCATTAGTTCTTGAGCTTCAAATTCTAACCATAGAGATAGATCAACCTCTCTGAGATTTGTGAGACCCTTCAAAGCTATTACATTTGCGGGATCCTTCAGCACCTCTGTACGAGTACCAACATTCCACCATAGTCTTTTCAACGAAGTGACTTGAGATATCTCGGCTGGAAGTACCAAATTGTTACAACCCGATAACTTAACACGTTGGAGTTGTGTAAGCTTCCCTATTGTATCTGGCAATGATGTTAAGCTTTTACACATTGAAAGATTAAAAAATCTAAGCTGAGAAAGATTGCAGATGTCTCGAGGCAATTCCTTGATGGGAGTGCGATTCAAATCGAGAAACTCTAGTAATGTGAGTTGAGTGAGAGATGCAGGTACCGACGTTATACGGCTTGCGCCGAGATCCAGAACCCTTAAAGCGGTGAGCTTGCTCAAAAAGTTTTCTGGAACATCATAAGTTAGCGGATTTCCCCATAAGACCAAGCTTACAAGTTGTGGGCATAGGAAGTCTTTCGGCAGATACTCGATTTGATTGTAGGTGAGTGATATTCTTTTGCAAGACCGAGTCAAAGTTTGGGGGAAATCTTTGATCTCTTGGCGTGTACGGCATAAATAATCTCCCTCCTTCTCCCCAATGTGGATTGCCATGTCCCGAATCACGTCGTGCACTGTTATCAACCTTCTTTTCCAGACATTCACAGGTTTATAGGCATTTCTCATACTCCGCTTTTCAAAACTAGAATTCTGAAACAAGCCACGATCTATAAGAAGCCTTACATAGTCGTACCCGATCTGCATGTCCATTGAGTAGGTTCCCTCCTTGCTCTTAACAAAGCCTTCAGCAATCCAGTACTGCACCAATTCATCCACCCAAATTTCCCAATCTTCAGGATACATAGCAGAGTAAAGAAAACAATTCTGCAAGTTTCGATTGGGCAAACGATCATAACTCCATCTTAGTCTTAGATAGAGTTGCTTGTCAATACGGGGATGTGTATCTGGAAAAGAAGGATCAGCAATTTTCATCAAAGACAAACAAGTATTCCACTCATCCACAACTGGTGTTTTGCCTCTCATTGCTGCGGCCACTACGGTTATGGCCAAGGGCAAACCACCACACTCATCCGCAAAATCCATGGCACACTTCTTTAATTCCTCCGGAACATGGCCGTCTTTAAAAGCTACTCTCTGAAACAGTTCCCGCCCTTCTTCCATGGACAAGGGTTCCACTTTCAGGTACCTGTGCGCCTCCACTGATGCCAGATTTCTGTCTCGTGTAGAGAATACTACTTTGCTAACTTTATCATCCCCAAATGTCACGCCTAATTCTTCTTGCAGATTTAGTGGACTCCAAATGTCGTCCAATATTAATAAAAAGTTCTTCTCCTCCAAAAGTG
>JASDQU011103476.1:18703-30375 GCA_032191745.1 Picea mariana
TAAAACCTTGAAATTCCCTCGCTTCTTGACTATGTGATCTATAAATCTCTTAACAATACATAAACCAAACCATTGTTCCCTAATTAAAACCTTGAAATTCCCTCGCTTCTTGACTATGTGATCTATAAATCTCTTAACAAAATTTCATATGAATAGTATGATAAGCATAAAACAAGAATTGAGCTTTGTACATTATAATTAACCGTGTAATTGTTTCCCATAATACTAGCATTGTATTATATTAATATCATGTACACATAATTTTCTTATTAGTTTTAGAGATAATTAGTTAAATGTTCCCATCGAAATAATTCATAAGATTTATGAGGTTTAACTGCTCTAAATTACATCCCATTGTGTTTTTAATTATTTTTTAGATTAAGCCAAATTACTTCTATATAGAAAACTATGGACAAACATACTAAATTCACCTATAGTCATTTCCCATATGGGTAGGGTCAACTTTTTCTTTAGGGCACGTAGAGGGGGTGCGGATCTCCAACCCACATTGATAATTTTAAATCCATGGAACATTACAATAGTACATTATAGTATGTACTTTTAAAACACATATTTGCATACAATTCCTTTGACACGAAAGTCACCGAATGTTAGATTTATAGCATTCATGTGGTTGTCATAACATAACTTAGTAGTGAACTTTTTGGGATAGCACAATTGGTTAGACGTGTGCATACTTTTCCAAGTTTGGAAAGAGGTTACGAATTTGAACTTGTGTCCTATGGGGCTGAGAAGCTTTATCACTCCTATATCATCTACTATGTGGGGAAGTATCGGGGTGAGTTTCCAGCATGGAACTTCCAACGTGGAAAAAAAACTTAGTAGTGAACTATTTAAAATAGAGGGAAAATTCATTTAGAATTTGTTTATATTCAAGAGCTTAGCTTCAATTTTTCAGGGCTTTTTATGCACGGCATTCTTGTATTTTGTTCCATTTTGGTTTTTTATGAAACATTGTTGAAATTTATTTCTTACAATTATGATTGATCACTTTGTATTTATTTGTTTGTTGTATTTTTTTTTTTTAATCTTATTTTTTCTACATTTTTTATAAGTCAAATGAAAGTGTTTTGGATCAAATTTTGCTCATTATTTTGTATTTGTTGGCAGCGTACACATATTCTTAAGAGTGCAATTTTTGTCTTCTTAGCAAAGGGTAGTAATAGTGAAACATTAACCTATAATTAGTAAATAGGATGACAAAACATAATCTTAATGACATGAAGATTATAATCTTAATTTTTTAACTTTATAATCTTAATGACATTTCCATCAATACCAAGTGTGGGGTAACAACGGTGAAGCATCAACCTATCATTAGCAAGTAGGATGACAAAACATAATCGTTTTAACTTTAAAATCTCAATGACTTTTCCATCAATATCAAGTGTGGGTGGGCATAGGGCATAATTCAAGACTATCACTAAATAGTCACTCATGTCTATTATATTTACAAGTCTCTTATAAAATTGTGTTTTTCAATAAAAATAGTGCAAAACCTTACATATTATATAATTCTATGTTATGTTAGATATAAATTATAATTGGAAAATAATTTTGAAAATTTTTATATTTTTTAATTCATTTTGAATTTCTCATATAAATGTGTTTATAATTAATATTTAAGTATTATTATAATTAAGGAGTAGTTTTAATGAAAAAGACAAAAGAATAATTACATTAAGATATAAATCATCGAAAATATATATACTTATCTATTTTATTTTGAATTCCAAACTAAAATATATATACTTATCTATTTTATTTTGAATTCCAAAAGTTTATTGAATGTTGCATTTTAAGCCATAGGTTCCTTTATATGTCTTTTTTTTTTTACATTATTTTTAAAAATAGTTAAAAGGTATAACCTAAGATTAGAGTAATTGATTTATTTGTATTTTTGTAAAAGTGTTTAATGGATTCATAATGATTGTCTATGTTTTTTCTTTATTATGATCAATTTGCAAGGGGGCCATTTATGAGACTATGTGATGATTGTTCTCTAACTCGAAATCTTGGTATATGTGCCTTTGTTGAAGCCAAAAATTGGGGCATTTCGCGTCTACAATTGGTAGAGGGAACGCGTTCCTTACGATACCCCCTCAATACGTCCCCAGTTGGACATTAGACTCTACCCATGCAAGGTTTTTATAGTTACCAACCCCCTTCAAATTGTTAATAGCTTTATCATGTCTAACTTGTTGGTATTGTTTTGGCTTGTTCTTTTTATTTAAGGTATTGTATTGTGTAGTGCAATTCTTCTCTACGTTATTATTACTTTATACATTTCAACATTTAAATTCAGTTTTATTTATATAGATAAAACTCATAAATAATTATCGTATTAATTCATAAATTTATATTTCCTTAATATTAACTAATTCATAAAAAATTAATATTTATTTTATTTTCTTAAATACTTTTTTTTAAATTGTAAAGTCCAATCTAATAAATAATAAATATAAATTTATCTAATAAAAATAATTTACAAATAAATTGTTTTTCTCAATTAAAAATACATATTTTGAAAAAGTATGTAAAAAAGTATGTAATTAATGAAACAATACATTTAACAACACTAGTAACAATACCTTCAACAACAATAATCTTAAAATCTAAAACCAACTAGGGAGGACAAGAGCATTCTCCTCCCACTTCTATTTTCTCAAACCTTGAATTGAAGGACCATCAAGCTCGCAATCACTAATATTATACTAACATCAAATCAATTCATCAATCCACAAGTTTAATACATCAATCCACAAGTTTAATAGCTTACTCAAACTCATGAGTCATCCACTAGTCTCCACAATCTCTCCATCCTCTTTGCAAAGATCCGATAGGAATGCACTCTATTTGTCCTCCATCATGCCTCTCACCCTTCATGTTAGAGGAAGTAATGTAGTAGTAAATCAGCCATCAAATAGTAAGTAAGAACAATAGAGGACCTATGAGTGTAAGTCATGTAATGACAAAGTAGAAAGAAAAGGATGGTGGAAACTTTGTTAGCGGATGATAGTGCAAATTAAAAATTAAAATAGTGATTTAGATATGAGGCATAATAGAATTAATGAAACACTCGGTAGATTAGATAAGGAAATAAATTCATATTTTTTATTAAATATTTAATTATTAAATACATTATTTTTTTTTTTTTAAATATTTAATAATAAAATCAAAATAAGATAAAAAAGATAAATTCATATTTTTAATTAAATATTTAATTATTAAATACACAATTTATTTCTTAAAATAAAAACATTTAATAATAAAATCACAATAAATATGTTATTATACCACATGATTCTTAATATCAAGGGAATTGATTGATTTCTTACACTTACATTATTGTTATGTATGCTTATTATAATGTTGTGTGGGTTACATGATTACCTTTTAATATATGATGGCCATGTATGGCCTTTGGTCATTATTGTCATGATCCCATATCACATATGTTTAGATCTTACTATCATTCACTTTTTGAGGACGTGTGGTACTGTGACAGTTCTTACTTGGTACTTGGAAATACCAAGAATACTTTGTCTGGACTATGCATCTTCACCTAGATCATACCCATACTCCATTGTAAGCTACAAGCGAGTCACACTCTAACTCTGTGTAACTCACTTGTATACTTAGACAGTCTTGTTAACAGCTTTAACATTTAGTCATTTAAGCATACATCCATGAACATGTGAAACCAATAGAACACTTGTGAAACAAACAAGAGACACACACATAAATAGTGTGGGCGACACAAGACGTGCCTAACACCCGACTAAGTTTTATTATTGCAAAACAGTTACAATATGAGCACTATCGACCTTCTGCAGATTTACTGTCTCTTCTTTGTCACAGATTTCACCAAGCTAACGCAGACTTTGGATCTTCCTTATAGCATTCCTCACACAAACTTGCATTCATACTTCCCCAAACTCTCCTTGTGTGTCCCACCCTTGCCTACTTGTCTTCCATCTTCGCAACACTGCCTTAGTTCTACCTTTCCTCAAAACATTGCCTTGGTCGCTTAACTTGTTCTATACGACTTCTTGCTCTCTTCTCCTTCCTTAGTCATGCACCCATGTGCTCTTATATGGACTCCAAATTTCACCTTCATGAATCATCGCGTCCTTTGGGAATGTCACACCCCTTCGCAAACCATCACGCTCAAATGAACTAACGCATCCCTTCGTGGACCAACACACCCATGAACCCATGCGCTTGCTAACTCTTAGCATCCCTTGGGACCAACATGCTCCAACCTCTTTGGTGCACCCTTGCCTTATGTGTTTCCTTGAACCAACAAAAGAGACTCTCCATGGGTGTGCCATTGGGGTCATCCACCTCTCAAATAGGCCCATGGTACCAAGGGCAGGTGAGTCCACTTCTTGGACGTGCACCCAAGTCGCCCTGTCCTTGCCCAAATGTAAACCAGTTCTCCATCAATCGTCGTAAGGCGAGTAAGGTGTGTGCCCCCTTGGTGTCGTACGTCACCATCGTGTGCCCAAGGTGCCCTAACTCATGCCCACATGTCTTTGTTCGCCTAACCGATTGCATGCCCCTTGTGTTCGCATTCCCAACTCATCCCCAAGTCTTCCCAAGGAGTGTGCGCGCTCGGTGGGTGTCATGGGAGACCTTACATCCTCCCCCACTCCAAGTTGTTGTCATCCTTGACAACATTAATAAATCTCCATGGTGCCTCAGCCCCATCTCTGGATCTCGCCACCACTCAATAACCATTGTCTCCTCAATTGTTGTCATCAAGACAAACTCCCCTTTAGGAAGTTACATGAGTTTATGAAATGTCACATCTCACTAAATTACTATTGCTTCCATACTTCGGTCTATCTGTTCATGCCTCTATGTGTTGGATCCCCTTGTGACTTCGACTAATTGGGTAGCTAGTCCAATCATTGTGCCTCTGCCTCAAGAACTCACATATTCACGTTCGAACACCCTTTTTTGTTTGCAAATTTGTCACATTCGCAACTCCTCGTTTCCTTCAATATGTTGTTGTTGCCAAGACGCTTAGGACTGATACTACTCCAAATATCATAATAGAGTTGGAGCTTATTGAGGAGGATGGTTGACTAGATAGAACCATGGTCTGAGATGACAAAATTGATGTAGAGCTTACTCCAAGATCCTTGACATAGGCACCTCGTGTTCTAGGGAGACGAAGTATCACCGCACAAGTGACCTATACTAGCATATAAAGACTCTCTTATGAAAGGTAATGAGTATCACCGCACAATTGACCTATACTAGCATATAAAGACTCTCTTGTGAAAGGTAATGAGTAAGAGGAATGCAACCTATAGCGAAATTATGCTTCAAATGGAATACCTCCAACTGCAAACCCAGACTGTAGACCAAAAACTTACTCTCCTCTCCTCGTAGAAAGAGGAGTGGGTCTAGACCTCAACAAGCCCCGAAAAAAAATGGTTCTTATGAAAACTGGGAATTCTCCTCCTGCTTAATATCATAATGCTTAGTTTTATAGTTTTTTATTTTATCATATAATCTAGGATAGAATATTCAAACAACTGCTTAGATACCATATCCTCATAAATAACAATTCTATTTTTTATTGTTTTTTTGTAAACAATGACTAGTTATGTTTTGACAAAAGAAAAACTATAAATCCAAAAAAATAGTTATATTGTCGCTGATCTGGTTTTCCAAGCATCAAGCTGCGTCAAGCTAGCAAGGCCACGATACAAATTATAAATAACTTGAAAAAAAACTCAAATGAAATTCCAACAACAACCCCACTACAAAGGGATCAACTCTCGATCCGTACGCAGTAAACTTTAAAAATAATTCTAAATTGGTATAATCATTTTATATTCTCCTATGTGTGGTACCACCATTCTCATACATCGGTACCAATTCTTTCAATGTCTAATAAACTTTATGTTAAGTTGATGCGGTACAATTATAAGTCTCACTCTTGTTTATTATTTTTAACATATGTGCTTTATTCACATTGTACAATATTTCATGTGACCAATGTCACTACAATAATTGACTTATTTTATGTTGTGTGGATGCTTTCATTAAAATACAATTTCTTGAGTGGGGCCACTTGTTGCACGCTGTTTGGGTGATGGTCCAATACTCATCATCTTAATGTGAACTTGAAAAATGGCTCCAACTAATAAAATATTATTTTAATTTGAACGGCTCCGTGAGTGTGATTATTTTAATTTGAACGGCTCTGTGAGTGTGATAAAGTTTTTGTCATTGGCATCCACTTCCATCTCCATGCTGCCTTACCATTCCACAAAACACAATCAAACACTAGCCATCCATTAAAATATTGCAGTGTGGTAGGAGGGATCTATGAATCATGACTTATAAGTTTTTATTATAATTTAGGTGATTTACAGTTTGAGTGGGCCTAATGGTTAAGAATATGTGTTTCTTCTTAAGAGGTCACAGGTTCAAATCCAGAGGGGGTAGGGTATGTATACCTTCGTAGACTTTACCAGTCAAATCGTTGGGCAGAGGGGGGTCCCTTGTCCCACAAACAAGGGGGTCTCATACACTAATTTGGTGTGCTGGCTTGGTCGTGACCTTAAAAATAGATTATTATTATTATTATTATTATTGTTATTGGATTAAGAAAAGCATGGTGTATTTTTATATATAAATGATAATTTAATATGAATTGAGTTTTTTTAAGTGGTTCAAGTGGTTCGGAGGAATGATTGCTATATTCCCTATTTAAGTTCAATTCTTACAAATGACATATTAAATTCTTAAAAAATATATTATTGGAACAACTTCATTTTATAATTGCAACCTCTTACCACCTCTCCTATACCAATCAAAGAAACAAATAAAACAAACTCACAAATAAGATGATGAACTCTTCAAAAAATATATTATTAAAATATATTATTGTAACAACTTCTAACCTTATTATTGAAATCATTTTCAATTCAATGTTTAATAAATTTGATGACTTTTCTTTCATATTTTTAAAATTTTAAAAGTTATAAAAAAATATAATAATTAACCACATTTTAGTTAAGTAAAAAAAACAAAATTAAATAAAATCTTCATAACAATACTTTTTTTTTTTTTTAAATAAAAAAGGGAACCTGCTATATTAGATTGACAAAAAACTTTTACAGAGTATACAAAAGAGTAGGTCTGATATCACCCAAAATTCTGTCGATTATCGGAAACCAGCATAGGAGGAGGGCGAGTAGAAGTAGCATGATAAAACATTAAAACAGAGTAGCATCTGTCCTACCCGGAGGAAACCAGGACAGATGTTTATGGTCTAAATACACATAAAACAGTAACATAATGAAACTAGGAACCAAGAGAGCATAAAAACCTAGGTGCCTAGTGACCTGTCATCCTCTCCAGTCTGCCACGTGGACCCCGCCAGGATGGCGAATGCTTGCGCGCAGAGGGGGCATTTCCGCTTAGCTGAAGCATTGGAAAATGCATCGAGAAGCATGTCCATGCGCTGGCCCATGAGGAGGGCCCGATGCTCCAGGTCAGACAAGTGGCCACGAAGGTCGAACATTAGAGCCAGGTGCTCTTCCCGGATGAGCCATGCATGCTGCCACCCACGTCCACCACCACTCCAATACCCGCGTCGAACACCCTCTGCTCCACATCAACCTCTGTACCCTTCGTGCCTGCTTCATTCACCTGTATGTCATGGCAGCTGCAATTGTCATCACCAGGCCAGGGGATTTCTTCCACAATGCAGCCGGGGGTATCGTCTACCTGTGTCGGAGTGGGTCTGCATTCCTCCCGATGGGTCGCCGCAGTGGCGCGGGTTTTCTCTGTAATTGACAAGTCCTCCATGAATGGGTCTTCCACCACTATGCAGGGGGGAAACTCCTCCTCAATACCAGCTTCTTGCTGGGCTTCCGGAGTATTAGCCTTGACGTCACGGCTACATCCAGCTCCTGGTTCAGCAATGGTGGCAAGCCGCGCCAATTTCTCTGCCCTGGCTTTCTTTCGAAGAATGGATGTCGCCAGAGCCAAGGCTCGTTCCAATTGCTCCTTTCAACGCTGTTGCGCCTTATGTGCCTCCCAGGCTGCACCATGACGAGGTCTGCCTCTTTTTCGAGCCATGGTGAAGGAACAGAGCAATTGCAGGTAAAGACAGATGAGCGAGGACAAGAGCGGTTGTAGGTGCGAAGCACGAGCAAGCCAGCTCTGTCTTGTTACACAGAGAAAGAAATACAACAAAAATGCAGAATGCCGGGGCATGTTGAATGCTGGACTGCACCAGAGCGTCCAAGTGAAAAGAAAAGCCGAGGCAGGTGCAGTCCCGCTTTGTCTGGGCAAATAGAAAACCAAATGATCAGGAGCCGAGGTCACCCACCCGCACTTAACCCTTGCCATCTTGGGTACACTGAGGTCATAAATGATCGCGCGAGGGAGAGGTCCCTCCGTCCTGCAACTGCAACTATGGCCGTCCCCCATCGTTAATACAGACTTGTGGGTGGCGGCCATCGGCATTTATGCCTAGGTTGAGTGCGAGTCCACCTGTGTCAATGGAGCTACGTGTCACTCCATCCGGGGCTTCATAACAATACTTTTATAATTATATCTTATACATTTTAAATTCATTAAAAATTCAAATCTCGTTGATTCTTACTTGAATCATATGTAAAACTTAAACATATATATTTTTAAATACTCTTGAATAGTTTCACTGCACCATGGCCTCACCATAAATCAAGCGTACACTATTTATTTTATTTTATGATGTTTCACCATTATCATTGAAACACACTATTTTATTTTATGATATGTTCCACCATTATCATTGAAATGCAATGTTTCTTATGTGGATGGAGCCACTTTATCATTAGGAAAACCATGAACTAACTTCAATTTCATAGCCAGCTTTGAAGAAAAGGCATAGCTTTTGGTTTGAATGGTTGGTACTTTAATTTGACCAATGAATATTCACCTTATAAAAACAAGTGCCACTGCATGTTACTGTGAAAAATTGAAAAAATGAAAATGGTTGAAACCTAATCTGCTTCAGAAAAGTATTCTTGACATATATTTAGTTTCACTGTTGCATTCCCTTCCTGTTACCTTGGTTTTCTTCCTCCCCGTAGGTCCCTATTGGTTTTCTTCCTCTCCGTAGGTCCCTACTCTAGCTCTAACGCTACAGCTACTGCCTACATCTCTGCTACGTTTGCAGTTCTAGGTAAGTAGCTCTGCTACTTTGCAGTTCTAGGTAAGTAGGCCATACAAAGAAATACTTTGATACAATTACTTTAATTATAATTGCTACTTTTGCAATTTTATAATTGCTTTAATTATTAGTTTTAGATTGCATATAATTATTATAATTGTTTTAACTATTAGTTTTGAATTATATATAATTATAATTATATTAAAATATTAAAAATTATGTATAAACAATTTTATTGTTAATATTAGTTTTGAATTATATATAATTATAATTATATTAAAATATTAAAAATATGTATAAATAATTTTATTGTTAATTTTTCTTGTTACGTAAGAAAATTTTTGTAAAATTAAAATAACAATTTAGATTGCATATAATTATTATAATTGTTTTAACTATTAGTTTTGAATTATATATAATTATAATTATATTAAAATATTAAAAATATGTATAAACAATTTTATTGTTAATATTAGTTTTGAATTATATATAATTATAATTATATTAAAATATTAAAAATATGTATAAATAATTTTATTGTTAATTTTTTTTGTAAAATTAAAATAACAATTAAAAAAAATGATTTTGATTTTTTTTTATATTTCAAAATATACCATTTTTTATATTTCAAAATATACCATATTATAAAGCTAAAATAACTTATAAGTATTTAAATATATGATATTCAATGTTTTGTATATTGAAAAATATACTTTAATATAGTATTTAATGTCATATATTTTTTATTTTGAAATATACCATGTTATAAAGTGAAAATAAGTATTCAGTTATAATGTTTTAATATGCTATTTAATGTTATGTAATATACATTTTAATATCTAAAATAACTTTAAAATTGATAGTATACATATAACATATAGCTTATTTTAATATCTAAAAATAACTTTACAATTAATTGATAGTGTACATTTTACTATAAATCAAACATTTAATACGCTATATACTTTAAATGTAGGATTTAAAATACTTTTACATCTTATCTCAATATATAAAATTTAAATATTTTGTAATTGAATGCATTTAATGTATGTTGAGCTGTACACCTCAAATTTAAAATAACTTTAAATATTAGGATGTAAATGCTTTTTAGATGGGTGATTATTATTGTCCACACCATACTAGTGCACATAAACACGACCAGCCATCAATTCCCCGTATGCCCATATTAATGCCCCTACCTCTCTCAGGTTCCAATCTCCCTGCTATTTCCCTCTTGCTCACAGGTTATCTTAGATAATCGTTTTCATATTCAACGTATTCTCTATTTCAATCTCACAGTCATCTTCTCTTACCCTTTTTCATATTTCAATATATTCTCCACCTCAACCAATGCTATGGACCAGATTGGTACAGCAGTTGCCACTGACGCCATCAACAAGGTTATTGTTGCTCCACTTTGTTAGGGCCCTAACCTGCACATAGGTAGATCAATATATTCGGATGTAATAAAGGTCAATATTAATAAGGCCTTTCAATAAAATAGAATAAAGCGGATGTAAGAAGACCTAATAGAAGCTTCCGCTTCTAGAAGGATCTTCCTCTATATACTTCTCTTGATAGACATATTTAGTATAAATAAGGGTCGCGGGTATGAAAACCCTAGCTTGGAGATTATTGTAACAGAGCGTTGCTCGACTGAAGGTTGCCCCCTCGAAGAGGCCTGTGAACATTGCTTTCTGAATCAAAGTGCTATTTCATTTGTTGTTCTTATATCATTTATGTGTTATTGTGGAGATTATGCTGGTTATATTACTGTTATTCTGCCATTTCTAGCATTTTATTTTTGTTCTGCGTATTTATTATATCTGGTATCTTGCAAGTGGTATCAGAGCACTTTCCTTGGCAGAAATTGTGGGAATTTTTTTTTTAGGGTAGAGACGTATTCCGACGTCTTTAAGCCACAGAGATCTGTCGTTACGCGCATAAACCCGCGGTTGAGGGATTTATACACGCAGGAAATACAAGTGGTTCTTAAGTGCACATCTGTTGGCCACCCTTGTAACCCCTGTTGGTACCCCTTCGAGTGGTAGCGCATTAGACAACACCTGTGTACGGATCGGCCTAGATTTCCTGAAGCCCTCTTTAGATAAACCTATCGGCCACCGGACTGCTATAGTGTCACCGAGAATAACACTCGGGAAGATACTCTCTAGTACCTGGGTAGTCGAGTAGTACAGCTAAGGGTACGGTCTATCCTCCTTAGTTAGTGCCCTGAGATATTGGGCTGAGTACTACTGTTGGACCCCGCACGTATATCAGAGATCTATAGCACAGGGCAAACCCTTGTCTATAGAACCCTTGAATACCTAACCCTTGAAGGACAGAAACATAAACAAATTAAAACCAACTAGATCTATTGCCACGCAACTATGTTCGGGTTGCCAAGTAAATACACATTTCTTTGTGGTTAAGCATTTGGGGATTTCATCACTGCAATATT
>JASDQU011103477.1:8817-18976 GCA_032191745.1 Picea mariana
ATCTCCCCATATTGGAAAAAGAAGTTCCATGTTCATGTGGATGCGTTGTCCATAGATTTGGGTGCAATATTGTCTCAGCCAAGAGAAGAAGACATAGACCATCCAATTGTTTTTGCAAGCAGGAAGTTTTCAATAGCATAAAAAAATTACACTACCATAGAATGAGAAGGATTGGCAATGGTATATGTGCTACATATGTTTAGATATTATTTATTGGGTTCTCACTTTAATATGTATATCGACCATTCTGCGCTAAGATACTTAGTGAACAAGATAGTGTTGGGGGGGAGAATATGCAAATGGTTTTTGTGGTTCTAGGAATATGACTTTGAGGTTGTTGTGAAACTAGGGAAGTTGAATACAAGACCAGATCACTTATTGTGCATACTATCAAGAGAGGATGTCAACAATCTAGATGACAAATTTTCAGATGCACAGTTATTTGTAGTTACAATGGTGGACAACTACTTCATAGACATTGTGCAGTTTTTAAGTACAAGAATTGTCTCGTCAGACATTATAGTTGCATATAAGAAATAATTATTGGTGAAAGAAGCAAACTATCAGATAATTGCATGGAAATTATACAAGTTAGGTGTAGATGGAATATTGAGACAATGTGTGTTAGAGCATGAAAGGCCAATGATACTCTCAGAAGCACATGAAGGAATTGCAGGAGGGAATTATGTAGGTAAAGTGACAACATAGAATATTTTGTACGCGGGGCTCTTGTGGCCCACACTTCATAAGGATGAAAAAGAATAATGTCATACATGCAATGTTTGTCAAAGGGTGGTAAATTCATCTAGAAGGGATGAAATTCCTTTACATCCACGTGTTACATTGCAGGAATTTGATAAATGGGCAATAGACATCTTTGGACCAATAAACCCATTAGTAAGAATATCAGGAGCTAGGTATATAATCACTGCGACATAGTATTTTACCAGACGGGTAGAAGTAGCACCAGTCATAGACTGCACCACGAAGACGGTTGCAAGGTTTCTATTTGAGAATGTAGTTACACGCTTTGGATGCCTGTGCATTTTACTCAGTGATCAAGGAACACACTTCCTGAATAAGACAATTGCAGCATTGACTGAGGAATTTCAAATTCATCAACAAAGTAGCACGTTATATCACCCTCAGGCCAATGGGATAGTAGAATATTTTAATAAAATTATGGAGAATGTGTTGACAAAGATCTGCAATGTAGGGAGAAATGATTGGGACTTAAGGTTTCCTACAGTATTATGGGCATACAGGACTACGAGCAAAAAGTTGACATGACATACACCTTTTAGGTTGGTCTATGACCAAGAAGCAGTGATGTCGATGGATTTTATTGTGCCTAGCCTGTGCATTATTGTGATTACTAATATTTTGGAATTTTTCATAGTCGAGGAGATATTGTGACAGTTGGTATATCTTGAGGAAGATCAATTTGTCACAAGGCTCGATCAGCAAGTTCAGAAGGAAAGATAAAAGGCATGGCATGATAGACATATTAAACATAAAAAGTTTCATGTGGGGGACTTAGTGTTAATGTACAACAGTAAGTTTATGCAACATCCAGGAAATTTTTGAATGCATTGGCTAGGACCATATGTGATTCAGCAGGTGAATGAGGAAAGTGTTGCGCAGTTGGAAACGTTGAATGGAGAAGCCTTGGGAGGCATGGTGAATGGAAGTTGGTTGAAAATCTATAGATACGGTTGATCGTCTACGCATAATCTGAGCTGCACAAGATCGAATGTACCATAGTAGTGTATTATAGTAGGAAAAAGACAAAAATAAATAAAAAGTAGAAAAAGAGAAAGGAAAAACAAAGGAAAAACAAAAAAAAAAATTGAAGTTACAATGAGCGTAAGGGCACAAAAAAATGAGTGTTGCATCAACAAAAGAAACAACACAAAGACAATTAGGTGTGCACAAAAGAAATGCGTGGAATGTGACCATAACAACTATTAAAGGCATTAAAAGGGTGGAAACAACGGTTAAAGAGCATTAATGGCAAGTTATAAAGATGATGTATAGCCACAAATGGAAACAGTCGCTAGGAATCGTGACAGACTAGCCATATGAGGTACTAATCCAATGGAAGATATGGTAATAAATAAACATTAAATAAAGCATTCATCACACCACTAGCGGATGAGACAGTTAATTTAGGCATGAAGGGACATGGAAAATTGGCGAAGTGGCACAAATGTCGTGAAGGGTCAACAAGCATTGGTTATTGTTACTTAGAATTACATGTGAGTAAGAGAGAGCCAAGAACTGTATTGCAGAGTTGAGAAAAACCCTAGAGCTGAAAAAATGTCACTGGTAACGAGTTTACAAAAATAGTACGACCAAAAGAAACATATCTCGTACCTAAGAAAGTTCAAACAAGAGAACAAAAAGTAGAAATAGAGGTTTAAGAGCCTCTGGGAGCCTCATCATCGGCACCAAGGTTTCCTCGAGACTACATTCCATGAAGGAAATATGATGCCCCACCAGTGACATTGCAAAATACTCCCTACTACGAATTGGTGATGCTCGACATTCTAGACAGAGTCATCGTGGATGAAGACATGTTAGGCAAGGTGTCGCAACTTAGATATGTGGACCATGACATTACAGAAACAGTGGAGTTCCCTGTACTTGCGTCATTCCATTACTTGGAATTGAAGACAGATCCAACAATGAACCAAATCATACCAGTGCCAAAATCATGGGCCAGAGGATTGGAGTGATCAGGCATCCTAAACTTGTTCTACATCCCACATTTTGGTCAAGGAAATGAGGTGAATGCATATGCTAAGTTACTTCTAACTTGTGTGCATGGAAGGTATTTGTGGTTGGACAGGCCAATCTCCATAGATACGAACCTTATTTTAAGGAAAATAGGTTTACCAACCCAGGGACAAGATCCAAACTCATTGTTTATAGACAAGAAAAATGGTAGGACTTTGTTAGAGAAAATGAGGGAAAATTTTCATACAGTTAGACGTGTGCGTGGGTTGGATGTGCCAAGCATATGCAACCCAACAGTTAGGATTACAACACATGCATTAGCGTGTAAGTTACTGAGGAAATGTAGAAAATACCAAGTGCCAGTGAGAGTGATAGTCGTCGCTGAGAATCGAGGGGGTATCGGTGAGTTGGGTGCCTTACTTATTGAACCAATTCCTCCTCGAATGTGTAGAAGCACAGGATAGAGGCATGGAATTCCATTATCCATGGATATTTATTCTGATTGCATTCACAACATGGGAATATCCAGAGGATGGGTAGTTCTTGGGACTCATAGGTAAGCCCTGCCTAGTAGCCAGGTATTAGAACTTTTGGTACACAACTAAGAAAATAAGACATATTGATACTAATGTGGAGTTATTCCTATATGGAGAAATGATTCGAAAATGCATCAAGGATACCCCACACATTTCACCGCAATTGGTAGAGGCATACACCTCGGTTATGCAATTTAGAGAATACCAGCATCATATCTATGTATAGGCCAAGAACGACCTAAGAGAAGAATGGGTCGAGACGAAGTATAATATCACATAATAATATATCTACCTAATCATGCAATATTGGGATCTAGAGTGGAAGATTCCAGTGGATGGAACAGAAGCGGAGTGCCTGGAACATGATGCAGAAGAACAGGGTGATGGATAGGGAAATGGACAAGGTAATGGATAGGGTGATGAATAGGGAGGAGATGAAAAATACATTAAGGAAATAGTCATAGAGAAGAGGAAAGACAAGGGAAAATGGCCAACCACCCCTGTGCACAAGAAGAAGAAATCTCACAAGGAGTCATGCATTGATAATCTAACAGATGATGACATTGACAGAATCGATTATCAAGTCAGGTATGTCGGAGAAGAAGCAGTTGAGCAAGCATTGCAAAAACAAGAAGAGTTGCACTAGCAAGTGCAGGAACAACTAACAACATTGTAGTAGCTCTTGGGAGTAGTAAGGATAACACCATAGCATCGATCCGATGAAGGACCATCAACAAGCCCAACTGGGGAGATAGGGGCCATGTCTTACTTTGCAAATATGGCAATAGGGCGCAGAGTGTTGAAAATTTCACCAGATGTGATTAGGTTTCCTACACCCGAGATACAGTAGTAGGTATAATGACTAACTCAACTGGACTTAATCATCTCACAGATACCCACAACAATTCTACAGGGCTTGCACATCAACATTGTGCAGAAGATGTAGTTTTACGCAAAATCAACATCAAGTGAGTTGGAAAAGGTGGCCGCGGAGAAAAAAAAACTTCAAAAGGAGTATACAATTGTTTTAGAGGAGAAGACCACAGTTGAGGAAAATGTTGATAGGATGTTGAAGGAGAAGAGTGAAGATGAGGAAAATTCCAAGAGAATATTGAAGGAGAAGGATGAGGCTGAGCAACAGGCAAAGCAAATACAAAAGGCCATCCAAAAAATCTATAAGGATATTCCAGAAATGCCAATGGTGGTAGAAGCTACACTTGGAGAACAAGTCTCAAAAATCAAGGAAGTCATTAAAGGATTATGTAGTAGGATTGAAGACTTGGAATCGCACGCCATGCCAGGAACACCACCATAGGAAAAGGAAGAAAGAGAAATAATTGTTATGATTGCAGTAGCAAGTAATAAGAGAATGGAGGAGGAATGCACAAATCTATGTGAGGAAAGCGCGTAGATCTATAAAAACCTAATGGAGGATCCATAAATGAAGTTTATGGAAGCTAGATTGAGGGATGTGCAGGAAAAAGAATAGAAAGCTTTGGCAAAGGCCATCTTGGCACAAAGGCAATTAGATAATGAAATAGAAAAGATATGGTACCGACATAAGATTCTCCAACAATGATTAGTACCGATACAGGATGAATCACTAAGAGTAATAAGGGAATTAGTAGTTGTGCAGGAAAAGGTAAAGCAAGCAGTGCATGACAACGAGGATAAACGTATGACCCTGATTCCATAGGTCATAGAGGATATTTGGTAACAAGAAGTAGAAGTCAAGAAAGAAATCGCTACAACAAAGGAAACCTCCCAAAAGCTCATGGAAACATGGAGGGGCATGAGACAACAAGATTGAGTGGCTCAGGACGAGCCACGGGTGAGTGTTGGGGGCATGTTGGACAGATAGTTCAAAGAACAAAGAATGAGGACACGTGAAAAAGAAGGAGATAAAGTAGCAAACGAACAACAAGGAAAAACAACATGCAGGTGAAAAGATAGAAAAAGCACGCCCGAACATTGAGTGTAATCATGAGTTGTCATAGGTTTTTGGGGGATAAGTGAATAGGGTTTTGAGCCCTAAATTCTATGTATAAAAATGTAATGGGTTAGGTAGAATAGGTTATTGATGTTGCTGAAAAGAGATTGAGAGAATAGCCTAAGAATAAGAAAGAGAGTTTATGTCCGAAGGTTTAGGGAGAGTATTGCAGAGAGAGGCTTGCACTACAGAGCAACCAGGCGGGATGGAGAAAGATATCATGACATATCTATTGTAAGCGCAATGCACAAGTCTGATATGAATTGCACAAATAATAATAAAGAATCCAGTCATTGTGAACATAGCCCAAAGTGTGGGTGAACGACGTTAAAGTCTATGTCTACATCTATTTTTATGTGATTGTTCATAGATGTTCTATTTATGCATATCTATATCTAGATTCGTGTGCTAGATAATTGATGCGCAATAATTATGAATGTTACAATGAATAGTTTATGTTGTGATCTGCAATATAATGGTGATGTATAATTGAATTTACCAATTAACTAAAGGAACAGAGAAACATGATATTTCGCACAGGATAGATAAGTAGGAATGATTATGATGATCACCTCCCATCTCCTCGTTCCTGCAGAAACTTGGTTCCTATAACCCCAATATATGCCTCGGGTGAGAATTCACTTGCATGCAGGTGAATCCGAAAGGGTCAGTGTCTACAAGGTTTGCTAGAAGAATAAACTGAACCTGGGGTCTTATAATCATGCACCAACAGTTTGTACAACTCCATTGGTTTATGCAATCCCGCCACTAATTATTGTTTATTATGGGTAAAAATAACAAAAATTCATTAAGCATACAAGGAGATGAAAAACAAGGATAAGAAGTTCAAGTTGAAGGGAAAAAGAGGTGGAAAATCAAGATTAACAACCTTAGAAAGAAACCTAAGATGACTAAGAATACATCATATAAGACCTATTTAAGGAACTAGATATGGATAAGGAGATGTAAGGTAAATAGAAGGAAATAAATAGATAAAGTAAATGATTGAAAATAATAGTTTAGATGTATATCCACTTTCGATTATATTACAAAGTCTAGAATTTAAAATTACATACAGTGGATTAACCAATCTAAAATATAACAAATAAAGGGGTAGAAACCCTTCATCATCATCATCATCATCATCGTCGTCGTCGTCGTCGTCATGCCCATCATCATCAATATCATCATCATCATTGTCGAAGTTTTCATCATCATCGTCGTCATCGTCATCATGGTCATGGTCATCATCGTCGTCGTTGTCATGGTCATCATCATCATTGTCGCAGTCGTCATCGTCATTTCCATGGTCAGGATCATCATCATATCATCATCATTGGCATCATCATCATCGTCCTCGTCGTCATTGTCATCATCATTTTCATTTCCATTGTCACGATCATAATCATATCATCGTCGTTGTCGTCGTCATAGGGCCCGATTAATAGAGCTATATTAGGGGTTTGCAGTGTAATAGAGCTATAATATAGTAATTACGTAGGGGTAATGATTAATATAGGGATTAAGTGTTAAATGGTTAGGGGTCGATAGAGGGAAGGCCAAACATTTTTCAATGGGTAATCACTAACATTTTTAATTATATAACATATTAATTATGTATTATATAATTAATATATTATATAAAATATAAATATATTAGTTATATAATAAATAAATATACTAATTATATAGAATATAATTAATATAATTATATATTATATATCACAAAATAAAACAAACAACAACAAAAACAAATTAATCCTCCAAACAAAAACCCTCCTCGTAAAGAGTGGCCCAAATCCTGCTCTGTAAACACAAAACCCTCAGAGCCCAACCCCTACGCCACTTGGAGAGCTCGACCATGCACTCACAAAACCCTCCACCTAGAGATTCCAACCCCCTCCGCATGGAGAGCCCGTCCCTGCACCACTTGGATACAATGACCTACCAAAGAGACAAAGCCAACAAGATATTTGATCAGAGGAGCAATAATGCCACCTGAATCGGTATGAATCACCTTTTCATCTCAATATTCATATTTTTAACAACAATGGGATCTGATAGACAAAAAAAGTATCACTTCTTCCTTCATATGGAGAATATAAATCCTTAAAGATAGAATTATTTTCATTACTTATGTCAATGTCAATATTGCAAAGGCTAATTCTAGGCACAACTTGTGTTTCATATTGTAGGGTGGTCGGATTATTCCCCGCCTTATCTATACATTTGTTTGATCTTGACAGTTATTCTTTGTCCCCGCCCGTCTTCGCCTCTTTTTCATTAAGGTTTATGTTGGAGCATCGACTTCCTTGATAGTTCAAGCCATGGAGTTGGCCAGTTTCGACCATGAATTTTCAAGGTTTCTATGATGGGAACTGTCTGTCGCTTGACACAGATTTTTTCTTGGAAGCCTTGATCAAAATCATCTAAAATAACACAAGGCACTAGGTTTTGATCAATCTTACTCCTCTAGCAATGGAGATACCCATTAAATTTCTAGTAGCTTTTTCATTCTCTAAAATCTATACCAACCACTCAAATATAAAAATATAGAGCATAGAGGAAATCAAGAAAACTTGGCACTATCCTCTTTGAATTTTGAAAAAGGAGGTTGACCATCCATTTACTAGTGAATCAATCCATGGGAATCCATTGCAAGCCTTTATCCATTTGATAAATTGGGGAGAAAAGCCGAGTTTTTTGAGGATGTCGAATAGAGAACCATGATGCACTCTATCAAAATCATTTTCCATATAAATTTTCATGATGAGCCCCCACTTATTGTTGGTTCAACTCGAGAGGATTGGCACTTGGAACAATATAATATTGTTTACAATTTTTCACTATTAAACTAGTCGCTCTTGATTTGCTAAGATGATATTGGGTATAATTAATCTAATCATATTCCCCATAATTTTAATCAGAGTATTATAAGAATCATTACATAGAGATTTTGGGTGAAAATGAGAGAAAGACATGGGATTCCTTTTGGGGGATCAAAGCTAGGAAGGAGGAATTAACCCCACCACCTAATTTTTCCTTGATATGAGACTTTTTTTTCATGTATTTGAGATTAGTATTGATTATATGCCAACATTCTTGGTAAAATCAAATTGAAAAACTACCTTGTCCAGATAGATTCTCCACATCTAGTCCCCAAATCACATTTTCCGTTTCCTCCCCTATGCTTCTAGTCATCAATAATTATTTGAGAAACTCAATTAAATAGTGGGAATCCTCTTAATATATATTCATTTGAAAAGGTAGTGGGATTCCTCATGTTTCTCTTGAAAACCAGATACATGTTCCCAATTTTCCAATGTAATTTCCTTTATATTATTCTTCAATTTCCTTGCTCAATCTTTCTTGTCAATCAATGTGGTATTTCTATTACCCACCTTGAACAAGAGAATGTAGGATTCTAATATCTAATGCTCTTTCTCTTTTATGTAGGATCTATGTAACTTTATTACTGATTCTTTTTCCTTTTCCTCAAGTGTAGGACTAATCTCTTATTCATCCATTTTGGTTTGAAGAGAATTCAGTTTATTCTGCATATCTTCATCAAAACCTAGTGCCTTGTCTTTTAGGAAAATGGAGTCAAAACATAACTTGACGAAGACGCTTAGAATGCAAGGAAGATGAGCAAGTTATGTCATACATGAACATCACCAATCCAATCAACCATAATGATTCATAGAACTAATAAAAATATCTCAACGGTGCCATTTCATGTCCAACTAAAAATTAACTAGCATATGGTATAACCATCAAAGTAAAGAGACATACAAACAGTCACCAAAACATGAATTAATAACACCCTTTATCTTCATCAACAATTATGGTTACATCAATAGATATAGAAGGTTGGAAGCCTCTCACATAACCCTTCTCTAAACACCTAAAAAATCCATAGAAAATGTGTAACAGCCTTGAAACAATAGAGTTGTACTAGTAGAAAATAATGTGGCAGCCCAAGCATAAACATGATCAATAGTCCAATAACAAGAACATCCATTCACCAACAACATTTCCTCTCTTTACCTAAAAATGACAATGTTTGTGATTTGAAACCAGGGTGACACTGATACCAATCTTGTTTTGGTTCTATGCCACTTAATAAAGGTCAGATTTACAATTCAGATCTATTGAAATTGATTGCATTAAAGGTGAAAAGATGTATTTATGAAGACATGAATTCAAATTGAATATAACTTGGTGAATTTGTTGTTAGTCCCATGATCCATTACTCAATGCATTTAACAATCATAATTGTAGAAACAAAAACATGTATAAGAAAACATGAGACAAAATATCAACACATGAGGCAAGAGTTCATCGAGTTGTTAAAGGAGTTGATCAGACCATCCTGGCTACATCTCTGGATCTGCTTGGAATACAAATCACTTGATTATCCTCCCTTTGAAAGGGATGAAATATTCTCACAAAATGTGGCACATGCTCCAAGGATTTCACATAAGTGACATTTCTTTAGACACCAGAAGGACTACATTTAATCTCTCTCTCCATCAAGGGATGATCCCTAAAGGATTCCTCCACAATTTCCTTTCATAGAGTTTTCATAAGGATTTTATATAGTATTTCCTTAACTCCATAACTCAAGGAGACAAGATCCACAAATTTAAGATTTAATAACTACTCAAGGACAAAAATGAGAAAGCTTCTCAACCAACTTGGAAGACCCTTAACTTCCTCCTTGAGAATAGAAAACCACGTGTAATAACGTGAGTAAGAGTCCAAACCAACTCATGAGACCCTTAACTTCCTCCTTGAGACTAGGAAACCAATTTCCCCTTAAAATTAGGAAACTAATTTGTGATTTGGATTCTCACATAAAACTAATTTCCCATTCAAATTAGGAAACTAATTT
>JASDQU011103478.1:16027-28230 GCA_032191745.1 Picea mariana
GTTTCTCTAATTGAGCCAGAGGATTCTTGCAAGGAGTGCAGTCGAATTGTCCGCAAGGAGTGCGTTGACAGGAGGGCTCAGATAGAGATATATTTTGTTCTCATTCATCCCGAGGGTGCATTTAGGCACAGTGCCATGCAAGGAGTGCACAGGCCAGGTAAAAGTCTCAGGGTTGTGAACCTAATTGAAGTGTTAAAAGACTGTTGTTGCAGGAGTGCGTAGAGTCGAGAGACTTCAACACTTAGACGTGGTTGAAGATTTTCCACAAGGAGTGTGTGCAAAGTTTCTTTCTAAGGATTTGAGAGTTGTGTGGAAGCTCAGGAGGTATAGAACCTTGATTAATTACCAAGGGAAGCATAGGGGGTTGGTGCATTGAAAGCTTGTAGAAGTGTCGCAGACTTGAGAGCAGGTGAACGAGTCTCGTAGAGAGATACTCCGTCATTTCGGGGATTTCATAAGGAAGGACGGACGGTCGAAATCCTCTGAGGAGATTTCACCAAGTTTCGAGGGTTGTTGGACCTTGTAGAGGTGCAAGGAGGTTACAGAGAGAATGCCTGAAGGTTTAAAGCTCAGGAGGGGCAGAGTCATCGATACCGAGTCATAAGGATCGTCAGATATACACGTGATATCGTGTATCGGGGATTCACGAGTCGAAGCTACAAAGGATTGCATCAGGAATTGCGATATCACGATCCGCGATATCCCGACGAGTCCAAAACCGTTCTTTGTTGAGGACACGTGTCCGAAGATCCAAGGAAGTTGGGGTTCAGAGAATCGGAGGTTTTGAGAACAGAGAAATCTTGTTGCTTGGAATCGTGATCCGTGATATCCTGACGGTGACGTAACCAGTGTGGGGCCGCAAGAGCTAGTGGAAGACAGGAGGCGCAATATCGAGGATCAGGAAAAGCCAAGTCCCGAATCCATTGATATCCGGATTCGTGATCTCTCAAATCTCTAAATCCTGATAGAAGTGATGAGGAGTTGAAGAGACAGCTCATGCATGCATCAGAGTCTCATTGCATTGGGTATCGGGAGTTGGCAAATCACAGTGTTTGATATCGCGAATTGCGAAACCACGAAAGAGCAGAAGTCCCAACAAGGTGAGAGAAAGTCAACGTTGACTGGCCATCAGGTCTCGGGGATTCAAGATCCCAGTGATAGACAGTGAACTTTTCAAGCCGCGAGTTCCGATCCTCCGATAACTAAAGAAAGGGGGATCGCGCAGAAGAGAATCTGTGGGGTGCAGATTTCCCGATAGGGAAATAGAAGAACCTTGGAGTTCTTCAGGCTGAGAAGAAGAAGATCCTGTGAGACTGGGCGTGCTCCGAGGAGTGCGGCTGCGCTAGACACCCTCACTTGTATTATTGTAACAATTAGCAGCATTATGAGAAGAGAGCATAGGAGAGCAGAAGCAGAGAGCTGTGTAGAGTAAACCCCATGTATAAAAGTTCTGGATTAATACCAATATCTTTAGTTCAGACTCATTGTGTCCAATTTCTTTCTATGTTGCACATGCTAATTTATATATGTTTGTTTACCCTCTGTTATGCATTTTTATTTTTTGTTTGAATGTATGATTTCATATTGAATGTCTGAAATCTGAAGAGAGGGAGAGTAGAGAATGAGTTTCAATTGTTTCTCTATCTGAGCAAGAGTTTTCCTACAAGGAGTGTAGTGAAATTGTCCGCAAGGTGTGCGTTGACAGATGTCAGAGTTCGTCTCTTTAAGCTCAGGAGAGATAACATTGTTCTCATTATCGCAGAAGTGCAAGTCAAGCACAGGATCCATGCGAAGTGTGTGTTGGCTGAGAAGAGTCTCAGGGTTTGTGACCTAAGTGAAACTGTGGAAATACTGTTGTCATAGAGAGTGCACAGAGTCTAAGAATTCAATACTTGGAAGTATTGAAGAGTTTCCGCAAGGATTGCATGCAGGAGTCTTCTTGAAGACTCGAGTTGTCGAAGAAAATCTCAAGAATTTTAGTGCCTTGAATTGTCGGAAGGAGGCGCAGCGAAAGTGTTTGCAGGAGAACAAGTTCTGTAAGAGAACACCATGTTCATTTCGTAGGAATCGTTAAGGAGGAATTCGATGGTCAGAATTCTCCATGGAGAATTCACGAGGTTTCAAGAACCATCAGATCTTATAGAGGAGCAGGGAAGTTAGGGTCGGGAGAAATCAGACCATTGGATCACTCACGGAATTCATTTTTGGGTTTCGGGAGTTGAAAGGTCGATACCGTTGCACCAAGATTCGTGAGATCGCAAAAGGCAAAGTCGCGAAATCATGAAAGGAATCTAAGCCATCTGATTTGAAGGACACGTGTCATGAGATCACCCATATCAGGGATTCAGGCATCGAAGGTTAGAAGGGGAAGTCATTCAACTTCACAAGTGGCGAAGCTGTGAAGTGAATCAGGACCATCCATCTGGGAGTGGATAGGTGGCGTGCTTGCCAACACGGAAGTCAGACTTTGTTGACCACTTCAGGGTTTCATGAGTTAGAGATCCAAGAGCATAGTATCAGGACTCGCGAAGTCGCGAGGTCCAAAATTTCAAAAGGGAAGGAAGTTTCGTGTGGGACCCGTGTTGATGACATGTCAAAATTTTGCATTTCAACATATCAGAGGATAAGAGGTCGAGACTCTGGTCCTGAAAGTTCCGAAGTCATGAAATTGAAAGAAAAATCACAGTTGTCCATTACAAGGAGGATAGGTGGCAGAGATCTAGGGATCTCACAAATTCGGGGTTTCGCAAGGTGAAAACCCAAAGTTTGGGTGCTCGGAGTTGTGAGATGCGAAGTCGTGAAGTGCCGAGAGCCAGCACGAGGGACATGTGGCAGAATTGCACAGTGGACCTGGGAATATAACTAGCAGACACATGTCACATATTTGGAGGAGTCAACACCTCGTTGACCTCTCACATCTCGGGGGTTCAGGAAAGAAAAGGGGCAAGGCTCGACATTTGAACCCACGAAGGTGTGAGAGGTGAAAGGTGCTAGTGCTTAGCCTAGCCGGCAGTCGTGCAAGGAGGGTGCTGATGAAAGGGGAGCCATAACCATTTCGCGGTCTTAGGTATCATGGAATTGGAGGAGTAAGGCTCAAAGTTTCAACTTGCGAACTCGTGAAATTGCAAACCGCAAAAAAGAACATGTGGATCAATTTGAAGGGGGATTCCAGCAGAGAATCTGAAAGAGCCGATCTGGCTCGAAGGGCATATAGAACGATCCTATGAGTGGATCTCGGTCTCAAGGGGCCGATAGGATCTGCGTCACACATTTCCCCCTACTAGTCCACATAGGACCCTCTGGGAAGAATGTCTCATGCTTCTACCTAAAACATATATTTTCAACAACTCACATATATGGAACTAATGTCTTCTCTAGGACACATCAAGGTTTCCTAATGGATACAGTGTCTCCCAAGACATATCAAGGTTTCCTCATGAAACCAATGTCTTTTTCCTTCATTTGACTATCTGAGGAATGTCAATATGAAGTCTACATTACCCCCTAATTCCACATTCCCCCCTACTAGTCCACACAGGACCCTCTGGGAAGAATGTCTCACGCTTCTACCTAAAACATATATTTTCAACAACTCACATATTTATGGGTGCCATTCACTTTCTTATTAATGCAATGGAGTGTAACCAAACTCATCCTTTAGCTTGATGTTGGCACCATTGGGGATTAAAACTTGGGCAATATTAACCCTCCATTTTCTCACAACATAATGAAAATTTGTGTGCTCACCATATTTTACCACATAAACATATGCACTTGTCTATATTAATGCTTCCACAAAATTAGCATTCCCACTTCTCATAGTGGAATGGATTGAAGTGAAACCTTCCTCATCGTTACCATGGATTGTATGATTCTCTTGTCCTCCCCATGATGTAAACTAGCGATGAGAGTGTATATGCAGTAAAAAACCATTGGAAACCCTATGCACTTGACGGGGAGTCAAACTCACAAATTTCATCTCTTGAACATGTGCTTCAACCAGATAGGACAAGTTTCTCCAAACCTTAGATCCATCTCTCCTAGGACAATAGGAATTTAGAAATTTAAAATATGATTTGCGTTCGATCGAACCAAGGGAACTACAAATAGAGTTTGCATTCAATTAGATTCTCATGATACCCCCTCATAAATTACAAATATAGTTTGTGTGCCATCGATCTAGTGGAACTAGTAAAATTTGATCGAGGAAACTGAACTACTTGCAGAGTTTTATTTATATTAGATGTGCTCATGATAGGAATTCATAAATCACAAATATGGATTGTGATTGAACCACAGGAAAATAGGAATTTAATGCACCATGGTGGAGTAGTAGCATTAATTTTAAGGCTAGCTACGATGGCTTGTCGTACAATGCTTAGCCACCTCTTCAACCATGTGTTTCACCAGCGCAAATTCATATCCATTTGTATCTTATTGTAGTGTAATATTGTTTTCTACCAATATCTTTCAATATCAGATGTGTGCTAAACATGGTACTCATGGTCTTACAATGGCCATGGGAAAGATATCCATATATCTTTAATCCTTTTAGCGGAAGTTATACGTACCGATAACTTAAAACTGTTTAAAAGATGCTTCATCTCAGATTAATGTCTACAATCTAATATTTGTATCTGATGTTGAGGGTTGTACATTATCCACTAGGAAATATAGAATCTTCTTTGGTTCCTCCTATGAGGTAGTCAAGTCCAGTCTCTCTCTGATACCATGTTGATTTTTCTATGTGAGATAATATTATTACAATGATGTGTGTTCCATATATAGAGAACATATGATTACCATACATGAAAGGATGTGTCCCTCGGATAATCAATAACTATTTATTATTATCATTTTCTTATTATATATATTATTTAATAATCAATGATTATATTATTGATTATTAATCTAAGATAATGTCTTCCTGATGCTGTCCAAACATCAACAACTTTAGGGTTTACCTATAACTTCATGTTTGCAACACGTTTTAGGGGAAAATTTTACATGATCATCTTTAAGAGGGCATATCTTCTCAATCGTGAGGAACCACATGGAGTTCCACCTACCGTTAGAGACAGATTGATGATTACTATCAATCAATGGATGTTTTTCATTCATTTGAAATGTCCTTCATACTCTTTTTCTTTAATCAACTTTGGGATTCATGACCACACCTCTGGGGATTCTTAACCACTTAACCACTTGACCATATTTCCATGGCTTCTTGTATAATTATTCAAAGCATCTTCCCGTGAGGGACATGATTAAAGCTACGCTATAAGGGGACCACTTTGGAGACTTCTTCAAATACACCCATCACTTCTAGAATCTTCCAAACTTGCTTTGATGCTTCTTCTAGGGTTGAAATCAATGAAAACCAATTTTCCAACATATCTATATATTAATTTTTTTCAATTTTAATTTGTATTGAATTTTGTTTACTGTATCTAAAAATTATTGTTGTAATCTCATTTATTTTTCATAAATGCCATCAAGGAATTAATGGGCTTCCATGAGGAATTAAAAGTCACCATATACGATTCAATAGGTTTCCCTACTATGAGAACCTACACATAGCACATTTGTTTGATACAATGCATATTGAGAAGAATGTAACATAAACATTATGGAGAATCTTAGGTGGAAGGAGTAACAAAGAAAAAAATATCAACATTTGTACTAACATTCAAGAAGCCAATCATGCAATGAAAAATTTGATTCATTCAAATAGCAATGGACAACGAGATAGTGTTCCATTGTTATTTATAGAGAAAAAAATAAATGTTGTAAAAGAGGTCATTAGGAAAATTAAATTTCCCATGGGATTTGCTTCAAGCATAAATAATTACTTAATGAAGAAATGTGAATTTAGTGGGGTAAAAACTCATGACTAACATACCTTCATTAAGGAAATTATTTTGTTGTATTTCTATATTGGTATACATCTTTTTGGTATTTTTTTTTTTACTTTTTTGTTACAATATGTTATACCTCTAATGTTTATAATGATTCCTTCTTTTTTTATATTATGTTCTACTTGTATATCCTCTATGCAACTTTGACAACAAGATAAAGCAAGTCATAAATGATCTTGGAAAATACATGAGGTTACTAATGAATTCTATGAAAAATATTCGTTGCAGAACTTGTTGACGTGTTTTACTTGCAATGTGTATATTTAAAACTGTGATTTTATTGCATCGAGTATAGGTGGTTGTCATCTAAATAATTCCATAAAGAAGATATAAATTATCAGAGGAGAGAACTTCCTCGACTAATGTGTGAAATGGAAAAGTACCTACGTGTAGAGTTTTTCAATGCGCAAGAACATTACCTCATACACCAAGTTGAGGAGATTGAAATGTGTGGACCTATACACACAAGATCAGTGTGGATGGTGGAGAGGCATTTGAAATCATTGAAGGATTTTGTTAGAAAAAGAGCATGCACTGAGGGTTATATGGTGGAGGAATATATGGTATATCAATCCTTGGTGTATATTAGTCAAAATATCCCTAAATTAGCAACAGATATGAATGTGCCTCTCATTTGGGATGTCAAATCCATCAACAAATTTGAAGGGGAGTTCTTGTTGGGGAAAAGTAGAATGAAGAATGTGAAAGGTAATTAGATGGTGGAGAACTGTAATAATTATAATTATTATTTTTATTTATATTGTGCCTATTTAATTTTTATTCTTCCATCAATTATTAAGTTTTTCCATGATACCTAATTATTGATGAATTGTTATTTTTTCATATAGTTGGTCGAGAGTGGGATGCACTACATTTATACCTCATAAAAATGTTGATTGGATGAAGGTATTGTGGAACCAAATATCAATATAGCATAGAAAAACCTCAGAATAAGTACTCAATGACTTAAACAAGAGATAAATTCAGATAATAAGCCTCTTCGAGGGGGAAACCTCATTATGCCCACATAAATATTCAATTCCAAGATGATTCAAAATGAAAATGTCTCCTTGGTATATATAGGATACTAGGAGGTATAATTACCACTAATGTATTAAATCCGACATAAATAAAATAACATTACTAATGTAATATGCCCCAATTAAGGGGTAATGAGCCACTATTTAGGGCTTAACATGTATGGACAGATCAATGTATACAATTTTATGATAGCTTATCATGGGAAGGGGTGGCTACATTGGTTAAGGAGGATCATCGTAATCAATATACCAATATTACATAGAGGGAAATTGATTTAGCAAATGGTTTAAATGATAAACATGAAAAACATTTACCCATTTTTTACTTGTCTTCCATTATATTAGTGTATGTGGTATATTATTTTCTTAAAATATTTACTAACTCTAAATATATTTATTAATTGACAATGCATTTTTTACATGTTGGGTATATTGCAGTTGAAACACCACAAGGATATGTGGTGCAATGATCATAAATTTTGCATCAAAAAGTTGGATGAAAAGAAGAAAACCTTTGATTATGGGATAACTATCATATTTTAGGTCACTAATGTTTCCTCTAGAAGTGATAGGCATATTGAAAATAGATACTATGGGTATTTGGATGATATACTTGAATGTGACTTTAAATCCTTTAAATTAGTCTTGTTCAAGGTCAAATGATACATGTTAGGGATGAATGAACGTGATCTTGAAAGAACTATTATTAAACATGCTAATGGATTTACCATGGTTAATACAAGGATGATTGAGTGAGGTACCGAGCCTTATGTTCTTCCAAGCCAATATGAGTAGGTCTTTTACTCAAAGGTTCTAGGTAAAGGGAGTTGGTAATATGTTGTTCGATATGATCCAAGAGGAAGGTAGATATGATCCAAGAGAAAGGCCTGTAAAGTATAATGTAGTGGAAGAAGATGATATTGAATAGGAAGATGATGCAAAGGAGAAAGTAGTTGTGTTAGATAAAGAATATGAAGAATTTGAGCTAGAAGTATATGGAAATTTTCTCGATGATCATATCAATGATGTAATTATCGAAAATGAAATTAATGATGTTGCTATGCCCAATCGTTTCAATGTTGATTTTGAACTAGATGATATAGATGTGGAGTTGGAAAGAGAACAAGATTAATGGTATTGAATTGTTGAAAAGTAGGTTGAGGTATTTGATTATATATTTTCTATGATTTATTATTTTTAAAGTATTTTTTATATGGGTTAATTATGTGCACTACAAGGAAAATACCCTCTAGAGGAGGTTTTTGTGGACACCCCTATAAAAATATCCCCAAAATCCAGTTATAACAGATGATACTAGTAGAGGTGAGTGGGTGTAGGTTTTAGAAGATGTTTTTACACCGGTTCTTTTATAAGTATATAACACACTAGTGAGTTTTCTACAATAGGTGCATCGGTGCCCTCAAAACTAGCAAACCACAATAGGGTTATTTCAAATAAATAACAATATTATCTAGTGCGCTATGAAAATAAGGATGCACCGGGAAATAATGACCCCTTGTAATAGAGTTCTTTTAACAATATATGGTGCACAACGTAACAATGGAAGCATTGGTGCACTATTAGTAGAGTGCACTGTCATATGGTTAAATAAAAAACATTTCTGCAACACTGTAGGATTGTGTCAAAAAATATATACCGGTGCACTCCATTGTATCATGTGCATCAGTGTGCGCTAGTGCTCCAATATGGAGCATCATGTTAGGGTTATTTTCCAAATTTAGGTGGTGCGCTCTGTAAGTCCAAGCACATTGGGGTGTCTATTATTATACCACATTGTTCCATGCTTAAACAAAAACTTTCGCACTATTGTAGTTTTTCAAAAAATGTACGACGATGTGCTATGGAATAGTATATGCACATGTGTGCACCAAAAAATGTGTGCATCGTGCTAGGGATGTTCATTTTTTAAAATATAACCAATGCACTCATTAAACATGTATGACCTAGTGCGGTTGTGCATCGAGCGCACCATAATAGGGTTTTATTAAAAAATATTTACCGATGGTAAAAATTATTTTTACCATTTTTACTGTTGTAGAGCTCAAAACAACCGATGCAACCTTTTCCTAACTGAAGCACTCTTCCATCGGTGCTTTCCTTGGTTGCATTCCTTTAATTTGTTGCTTGGTGCATGAATTTTGAATTTTTCCAAATGGTGGGAAAATTTAGCTTTTTTTAGTATGTCGCAACCATGCCTCCCCGATGAAAAAATGTTCAGGTAATGTCCTTGTTTCTTTATAACTTAAGTATTCACCGCATTATAATTTAAAATTGAGTGAAATTTTAAGTGTAAAAAAAAATAAAAATTGCATGGTGCGTTCGAGGCTCTCAGCTCGCACCGCGTATGGTGTGACCTGTAAATTTACAGGGTACAACATGTACCTTATTATATTTCTTGGTGGTGCATTGTTAAACATAAACACACCGGTGTGTCCATTTAATGACACATCGAAGAAAATCATATAACTAGTGGGGCAGTGCGTCAAAGTATAAATAACGCATTGGGACATTAAAGTACATAGTGCACCTCCATTATTAGATACATTTTTATGTAGTGCATTGGTAAACGTGCTGATCCAGGTGGATATCGGTGGCCACCCACCTTTTCTAGCTGGCTCAAAAAAACTTTCTAGCAATTTTGATAATTTACTATTTTTAGCAATTTTCGGGTCCTGAACTTTCGGAGTCGTTTTGAGGCCCTAAATGATGTTTTTTGGAGTATGTTGCAGTCACAAAATTTCATGCAAGTATTGTAGTCCTCAGATAGATCTTTCCAATGGGCTATCATATGCCTAAAACGAAGATCGTATGCAAAAGTTATGATCCCATGAAGTTGATGTACTGACTTACCCAAACGGGACCCACATGACTTTTGGCGCTTCATCTCCTAGGGTTAGGTTTTTGGATGTTTAGGGTTTTTGAAACTCCTGTTTATTGTAAATAATGCCTTGAGATCCTCATTGTAATCATGTTCTTTCAAATGAGTGCAACCGTCACATCTCTTCTCAGAGATAAGCCGCCACCATTCCAACAAGCTTGTTTTCCGTTGCATTTTACAGTTTCAGCTTTTTCCTTATTGAATAGAAAACCAATCTTATTGTATCTTTGTTATTCTATGTTAAGAATCTGGTAATAATCTGTAGTCATTTCATTCTGCTCATAAAATCCAGATCACGTGCACACCGAGGTGTTCATGTTTACCAAACACTCCATCGAGAAATGTAAAATTGTGTTGTGATGCACCCAATAATATTTTTGGTGGCACCGTGCACAGTGCGATACTAATGACCATAACACACCGTAATAAGTTCCATACTCAAAAATTTGTTAAATTTTATGTGACGGTGCGACTATATTAGTTACATGCACTAGTGTGTGTAGTGAACGTATACGCACTGCGTTCTTTTGCTAATTTTAAATAATTGTTTACCTACTTTAATATTTTTATTTGTTTTTTGGTTTAAGCTGAAGTGTGTATGATAAAAGTAATGCATCGGAGCGTATGTGTTGTAGTGTAGCGCCTCGGTGCGGTACCATTTTCCAACGCACCACATAACACAGTAGAACATATTTTGTTCAGTGAATTAGTTTACACTAACACACCGGTCACAGTGCTCACAATATCTACTGGTGCACTGCCAATGGTGCGTGACTATGTTTTTGGTGCACTATTAATGCAATTATCTTATTTTCTGAAGGAAGTTATTTTTCTGTATTTATAGATAAATTTACCATTCAATATTTGTTTTTAATGTTTTATGTATGAGTCAGGCTGGTGTATTTCATATGTTAATCATCCAGAGACGCAAGTAGAGAGAGTAGCAATAGCAGCAGGAGAAGAGGGTGGACCTGTACATTGTTGTACAAGAATGCGAGGCAAGGGAGAGGGAGAGGGATTTGTACCCTCACCCTATTAATCCAACAACTCATGCTCTCTTGATGGATGTAGGCCTCCTTAAGTACTATGATGAGGCTACATCCCTTAAGGGGAACTTCGGGTTGTTGGTGCATCTGATCCGTCGATTGGATGTCCATTGACAGGATTTTTGTGTGGGTCCAAATCAATGGTACCATCCCACTGAGGATGATATTTACTTTATCATTGGGCTATCCAAGAGAGGGGGGGATTTTCCCTAGTTCCCAGATGTCCCAATAGGTGTTTCCGCTGAGAGTTAGCTCATGTACTCTCAGGGATATATTAGGGTTGAGGTACTATCCCCAACTTATTTTCAGATGTCTAGTGGATAGCTGAAAATATCCTCTTTCAGTGCAGATGAGGTTAGGTGCCTCTCACTCTTAGTGACTGCCATATCCCATTTTACCAGTGATGGGAAGCGTATTAGCTACCATATTTTGTATTATGTTGATTAGTTGGTACAATGGCCACAGTGCATAAGATGGTATTCTATTTTTTTGTGACATTTTTGTATAGCGCTCAACAAATGTCGGGTTATGATACGTGGGAGGTCGAACTTTCCATTTTCCTCAAAGTTATTTTTCTTATTTTTTGAGAGGTTTCCAGAGATGAGCCCTACATTTTTCTATCATCCTCCTAGGATGATGACTCATTTGTAGATGCAGATGTGGAGGGAGATGATTCCCAAGAGGGGCCAAGTGGATTTTTTGGCCAGGATTGCGGTAGACTCATTAGGGATAGTAGGCAATGCAACCGATCACATGTTCTTCATGGTGTCATGTCCGTATGCAAGGTTGGATTGGCGAGGATGTCTGAACATCCTCTTCACAACATATGAACCACCAGATGATAGAAGTAATATTATTGTTTTGTTTAAATTAATATAGTTTCATTTTATTGTCTTACTTAATTAGAATAAAATTAATTCTAACACATTCTTTAACTTTTTTTATTAAATTGTTTAATGAATTAACTCTGTAATTATTGTTATGTACTATATGTATTTCATATATTGTCACTTTCATTGGGGATGTGCCTCCACCCCTAGAAGATGACGATGAGGAGATGATGCCT
This sequence comes from Picea mariana, assembly GCA_032191745.1. Classification (NCBI taxonomy): domain Eukaryota; kingdom Viridiplantae; phylum Streptophyta; class Pinopsida; order Pinales; family Pinaceae; genus Picea; species Picea mariana. Next base: position 27,997 of record JASDQU011103478.1, read on the forward strand.
GAGTCCACGACAAGTCAACATCCTTGAGTGAAAATACTCGATGTGATGCATCATAGGCCCAATACCATATTCAGGTTGGAGTTGGGTGACCAACTCTCTACACTTTTGACTGAGGTGGGAGTCCTCCCTACCCTGATGTGAGACATAAGGGAAGATCCTATGCTCTTGGATATTTGGAGGGATATTCCATGTGATTTGATGCCCTTTTCTTCTAGTACAACCCATTTGTCTAGT
>JASDQU011103479.1:0-18140 GCA_032191745.1 Picea mariana
AAACCAGTTTGAAAATGGTGTCAATCTGGAAGGGGTGGGCCACAAACATTGCCTAAATGATAATGTAGTGAAGCATGATGACCTAAACTCTCTCCATCTTGGCCCAATCCAACTCTAGCAGACTAGGTCCCCAAACCTCAAAGTCATACAAAATGTGGACCTGATAATTTTTTCCATGAGGTCCATCTTGGACAATATGTCCTGAAAATGGTTCTAAAAGCATTGTCTCTCAAGAAAAGTGTGGGAGCCATAGCCATTGTTGATTAGGGAATGAAGAGCCTTCCTCAAACAAAATATAGGCCTTGAGAACTAAACCCCCAAGTATGTGTAAGATGCGACGATCTTGATCTCCACCCCTAGGAGTAGAAGTGGTAGTCTAAAAAGACATTTTTTGGCTTATTGAAGATCATAACCTTGATTTTACCTAGGTTGACTATCCACTATCAAAGATCATTTAGATACTCCCTCCATTTAGATACTCGCTTCATGCAATTTCCTACCTCTTACATACTAGACAAGAGTTGAACAAGATAGGCCAATATGACATTTATAGGTAGTTCATTTTGATCACTTAACAGACCCATCAAGCGGGTTATGTTCGAAGATGGCCTTCTATGCAAAGCACTTCATAGAGTTGAGGGACAAGCTCATTGTCTAACCTATGTTCATGCATCGTCACTGGATGCATTCTCTTTGCATTCCCTGGTCCGGTTTAGAGTGGGAGTGGAGGTTGAACACCAACTAGACCAATTGAACAAGATCGGTCAGTTGTGTCATCTTCAAGAGACCAAAGCAGAGGAGCACTCTTATTTTGTTGCCCCACTTATTACGAGATCTAACGACGGTTCCATTGTCTATTAAGAGAGTCACAGACCCTCTATAGTTTCTTTCGATACCGCGACGAGAGATGCCTGGCTATACATGAGAGAGGCCCTCATACTCTGTTCCCAGATTCTCCAGCCACCACCCAAACAAATCTCCACTAGGATGATCACTTCCCTTTTTAAGGTGCTCCAATCTGCAAAGGGCACCAAACAGCAGATAAGTAGTAGCTTTATTTCCAATCCCATATCAATGAGGATGTGGGAGGACATTCCTATTTCCCAAAGACCCCAACAACATTGTCATTCTAGATCTCACACTAACAACAAGATGAGTCCGTCCAAGCCTCAAACGCAGTCTCCCTCTTCCAAGCAACAGCACATCACACAAACTGAATTCTCTTCCAGGATTTCCCAAACAATCTTCTCTTCAAAGTTTCCTCCATTGGGCCTCAAATGTTACGAGAGCTAGTTCTATGGACCTTGATACACTCACATTATTTGTATTTAGGATCTTGGGTACCCTCTCTTTGTACATCTCTCTCCCAATCCCTCTCTTCATTCCTAGGGTTCAGTCCTTAGGTTTAGCGCTTAGCTTATATTAGTACTTAAAATTTTTCACCTTGCCTTATATAGGAGTCATTCTTGCACTCCCACATTGTATCAGTACTATTGTACTCATCAATCCCATTGAGCTACTTTTCAGGTAATTTGTTGGACATTAATAAAATTATCCTATCTTACCTCCATTGTTAAGCATATGTGAAGAGTAGTAGCATGGAGCTTTGATTGTTCAAATCAGCACTAGGTCCCAATTTGTGAATCGGGTGTGTTATCGCACAATTTGTACTTGCCCAAAGCCCAAGGCAAGTCGATACAAAATTGGCGTAACTGGGAGTGACCTATCACTGTCACCTTAATAGGAAACCCCTTTCTATTTAGGAGTATGTCACAGTACCCCAGTGGAGACGCCCCAGTGACCTGAGGGTTTGAGAAGGCTAAGGCAAATGATACAAGAAAGTCCCTCCCCTCTCACAGCCTTCACAGGTCACTCAAGTCAAAAGGTTCTTCATGTCTTATTAGAGATGAAGCAAAAGAGAAATGGTGTGTACCTACCCAGAACAAGACAACAAAGAGAAAAAAGGGCACTTTCCAAGTACCAAAATGATATCAATGCTTCATAAGACAATGAATTCTTAAAAAATAGACTAGCTGATATGAAATGGCAGCAGTATAACAGTTTATAACAGCAATGATAAATTTGTAACAGCCACAATAATTATGCTTCAAAATGCTTAAAAAAACACTTGAAATAATAGTTTTAACTAGGCAAATTGATATTAGATAGTCACAAGCAATTTTAGCAATGTCTAGCTAGCATAAAATGTCACCTTTAGGGTCAATTTGTTGTTGTCAGATGGCTGTAGCAATCTTTTGCAACAGCAGCAAGTTAGTTAGTGAATTTGGATAATCTAGGGTTACTAGAAGTTAGTAAATGCTTCAAGGAAGATGGTTTGAAAGTTGTTTGGTCAATCAATCACTTGTAGTGAGTAGACTAGTGCCTTTTAGGGTAATGGAGTCAATGATAACAGCAGCAACTCTTAGAGGAAAATAGCAATGATAATATTTAGTCAAGGAGATGGAGAAGATGAGAGAAGTGTTGGTAGCCCAAGGCCTCAAACATCCAAGTCCAAGAGATAATTGCTAGAAAGTAAGGAAAATTAGGCCCTAGCAATTTCTCTTTTCCTTTCACAAATTTGAAATAAAATATGCAATAGGCAATGAAGTAGGGTTACTAGAGGCAATGAAGTAGGGTTACTAGAGTGCTACAATGGTAGGGCTCTAGTATCTACTTCTAGATATGGTGCTCCTTGATAAATTTAAACAAGTAGAAAATTATAGAGAAAAGGATAATAACTTATTCCTTTCTCCTAGGGTTTCAAGCTAGCAATTTCATAATCTTTGACATGAAAAAGTAAAATTTACCATAAGCATTCATTCACAATAAAGAAATACAGATTTTCTACTTACTTCACCAAGAATAATCAAGCTTAAACCCTAGTTGAAGATCCTCCACCATGAAAATAGCCAAGAAAACACCAAATTTAGCCTTCCCCAAGAAGTGTGCCTAGAATTTCAGCCAATAACCCTTAAAGAGGACGCAAATTTCAGTCCACACCACTTGTGTGGTGAGTGATGATGAAAAAATGAGAGTTTTCCTCTCGTATTTATACAATACTTATGACCTTTAATTAAAATTAGGTCATCAAAAGGTCGACATGGCCAAATTACATGAAAAATCCAGTTTTTACATAAATTCAAGTAAATGAACCCTAAAATCCTTTTTAGGGGTGACGTCATGCCCTCCTAGGGTGGCGTTGAGTCTCTTGGGTGGAAAGTTGGGCCCCATCTGCAAAACGTAAGGACTCCCAAAGCCCTGCATGATGCCACATGTGGCAATTAGCACACAACTGCCTCCATAATGCCAATCATGATGTTGGGTGACGTCTAGGGTCACAAAAGGTGACGTTATGGGCCTCCCAAGGCCAACGTCCAAGTGGAAGAGCGAGATCCCCCTGGGTCTAGGTCTGCCAAAGTGTCTACGGTGAAACGTCCTTCTTTCTTCTTGGTGCAAGTCTCTGACATCTCTCTGCCCCTGGCTGGGGTCACAGCATCCATCTGTGGGCTTTCAACCCCATGGAGGTCCGAGCTTCATCTCCCCATATGTACATGTCCACTGGGCATGGTCCTGTAGCAGCAACAACCACGCCCTCCATGGGCTCATAAGTCACAGGGATCATAGCAATGTCAATCACATCCAATAATCAAATTACCCAAACACGTGCATGAAACCCCCCTTAACCCAGACAAATGCTCAAAGACGTTATGTAGTTTAACAAGTCAGGTTTGAAGAGGGTCTCAGGATGTCCTATTGGGATAATCCTCCTTAAGTTTGGGGTGTTTCTCAGGTGAGAGCCAATCTAGGTCATGTAAGTGTGTGAAATGGTGTAGGGGAAGTGTTTGGGCAGAGGGTGAAGTGATAACAGGGAAATGTAGGTATTTCCCGTGGGTGCCTCTGTAGAGGGCGAGTTGCACCTTATCATGGATGTCATTGTTTCCTAGCCCATTCAATGTCGTTTATTCTTAGTCTTATTTTTTTTTTCTTTTCAAGGGAAAAGTTGGGGGACACTATCCTCGCGTGGTGACCAGAGGTGACAGTGTTACCCACAAGCATTTCGCGGAAATGAGAAGGATGGCTCGTGATGAGACCCCCTTTCTCTTGGTTATGCCACCAAGAGCCACTACCCTAGTTTGGTGACTAGATAGATGGTAGTGTCATACCGCTACATGCCCATGGACCTAATAGGCCGACTCATGATGAGACCTCCCATCCACCAACTAGTACCTTGAGTTTTGTTTTATCTTACGGGTCCCCTTTTCTTATTGAGAAGCCTTTTATTGCTTTCTCGGGAATCCCTGGGCGAAGCATCTCAAAGGTTTCATTTTGGCTTTTAACTCTTGCTAGCTACTTTTACCCTCTGGGCCTTTAGCCCCTTATTCACACAAGGCAAGGTCAACGCTTCCTAGTGTGGCAAACCCAATGCCCAAACCAAGGTAGGGGAAGACGAGAGGAATAATGATGAAAAGTGGTAAGTATGGAAGGAATGGACGATGACCTTTCATAGACCCACCCAGTGGCAACTCATCCTAAAGGGGAATCAGCTTACTAGGGCAATATGTCACCCTCCCAGGTATGAACAATTTAAAGAGCATAATTTCCAAGCAAACATTATGAAATAAAGGAGAATTCAATGCAGCATATCCACGTGCTTCAATAATAAGAGTGACACATATCATGATACTTGGACTCATTACCTCATGGAGCAAGACTTACTGCTACTTCAGGACCAGGCTGGTGGGATGGATACTGTTGTTGTTGATAAATGGGTTGCACTGAAGAAAAGAGGGGTCCTCTGGGGCCATGCTCAAGCCATCCGGCTCTCGGCACTCCATGTCTAGGACCTGTGGGCCTCGAGACATGATTTCCTTAGTTATCCCCAGGATAGGGGATAACATTTGGCTCCAACTCGGGGACATGTGCTCATAGTAGAGCGCATGAGAACCTCAACATCTCTGGCATGACCTGTATCTGCTAGATCAATAACATAATGAATCAGTAATCCTCAGGGTGGTGATATTGTTGAAATAATGTAACTGCAAAGTGTATTCTTATTATTATTTGATATATTATTCATTGGATCAATCCCCATTGTGGATTGATCATGTCGGCTATTGTAAAAGAACCAAATCCCCTTTTATGGATTGGTCATAATGTAATTGTAATAGGCAGAAAGAGAAGTTGGCCCCAAAATATATCAAAGAGGCCCCAAAATATAATAAAGGTGGTTATAACCACCCAGGAGAAGAAGTCAGCCCTACCAGTGAAAGGAAACTCCCACACGTGCCAGTCTTGTATAAATAAGGAGGCTAGCGCCTCACTTAGACACACACTCACTTGTTCATTGAGAGACAAGTTTCGGAGCTGCAGTTGGAGAAGAGAGAGAGAGAGAGAGAGGCGCATCTTTGGGAGAGGACTTTATGTACTAGGTTTGACAAAGAACCTATCCTCCATATCAACTTTAGAGAAGAAAGGCTTCAGAGTTTCCTTCATAGATGGAGAAGTTCTTATGTGGGCTAAAGCAGAAACCATGAAAGAAGAAATCATCATTGGAAAAGAAGAAGGTCACTTTTATAAGCTAAAGGGTCACTCAGAAGCTACCATGACCCACACCATTGAGAATCCATGTGAACTTTGGCATAGAAGATTAGCTCACATCAACTACAAGGCGCTACCATACATATGCAAAGTTGTCACAGGTCTACCAGAACTCAAGGTTGACCATGAAGGCGTGTGCAATGGATGTGCACAAGGGAAGAACATCAAGAACCCTTTTCCGAAGAGAGACAGCAAAGTAGGAGTCCTAGAACTCATTCACTCAGATGTGTGTGGCCCAATGCCATCGTCCTCCATTAGTGGGTATGTATATTATGTATCATTTATTGATGATTATTCTCGTAAGACCTGGTTGTATCTCTTGAAATCTAAAGATGAAGTGTTCAACAAATTCAAGGAATTCAAAGTCTTGATTGAGAATCTTTATGAAAGAAAGATCAATATACTCAGGTCAGATAATGGAGGAGAATACACCTCAAAAGAGTTCGTGAGCTTTTGCAAAGATGTTGGGATCAAGAGGGAACTCACTACTCCCTATAATCCTCAACAAAACGGTGTGGCTGAAAGAAAGAACAGAATGCTAATGGAAGTCGTGAAGACCATGATCCACGATCAAGATCTTCCTATGTACTTATGGGCAGAAGCAGCCATGACAGCTGTATATGTGCAAAATCGATTGTCCCATAGTGCACTTGGGTTCCAGACCCCGGAAGAGATGTTCACCAGAAAGAAGCTAGAGGTAAGCCATCTCAAAATATTTGGCTGCCCAGTATTTATACATATACTGAAAAAAAGCAAGCTGGAACCCTGAGGAAAGAAGGGAATATTTCTGGGATACTGTGAGGTCTCCAAGGCCTTCAGGATCTATATACCAGGTCACCGCCACATTGAGATCAGCAGGGATGTGACCTTTGATGAAGATGCAGCACTCAAGAAATCGTGAAAATGCCAACTTGAAGAGGTATATGAAGAGGAGCCCGTAATCCCCAAAATTGCAGAATCAGTGAGGGAGGTTCCCAGAGCTGCTGAACCAGTGAGGGAAGTCGTAACTTCCCCTGATGAGGAAATTCTAGAAGATCGTGACGTAGTAGAGTTTCAAGAACCTCCTCAGATGACAATCTCCCATAAAAGAAAGCCAGCTTGAGCTAGAGAGCTTATTCAAGATGGAGAGAAATATGGTGTTCCCGAAGGAACCACGAGACATGTGAAGAAACCTAAGCCATTCTCCAGTTAGATGGCTTTGATGTGTGATCTCCTAGAAAAGGAGCCTACCTGCTTTGAAGAAGCCATTCAGAAGAAAGAATGGACAGATGCCATGACAGAAGAATACCAATCCATAATAAAGAACGATGTATGGGAAATAGTTCCCAGACCGAATAGCAAGGATGTGGTATCGTCCAAATGGCTCTTCAAAATAATACATGCTGTTGATGGAAGTATTCAGAAGTATAAAGCAAGATTTGTAGCTCGTGGCTTTTCTCAAAAAGAAGGCATTGACTATGAAGAGACACTCGCTCCTGTAGCCAGATACACTTCGATCAGAACCATCATAGTCGTTGTAGCTAAGATGAAGTGGAAGTTACACCAGATCGACGTAAAGAAAGCTTTCCTAAATGGTGTTGTCGAAGAGGAAGTGTATATAGAGCAACCTCAAGGATTTGAGGTTGAAGACAGGAAGTCTCATGTCTACAAGTTGAAGAAAGCCTTGTACGGATTGAAGCAAGCTCCTAGAGCTTGGTATGGCCGGATAGACAGCTTTCTGACGAGCTTGGGCTTTACCAAGAGTAAAGCAGATTCTAACCTCTACTTCAAGGTTATGAACAATGAGCCAGTAATACTATTACTGTATGTGGATGACTTATTCTTAACTGGAGAAGAAAAGCTCATCACTGAATGTAAGAAGAGACTTGCTTCAGAATTTGAGATGAAAGACCTTGGCCTAATGCACTATTTCTTAGGTCTTGAGGTATGGCAGAGTCCAAAGAGGATCTTCCTTAACCAAGGGAAGTATGCAGTCGAAATCTTGAAGAGATTCGACATGTTAGAGTGCAAGCCCAAGATTACACCCATGGAAGCGAAGCTGAAGCTGCTGGTCGATACTTCGTCAGAATTGATTGATGCCACACTGTATAAACAGATTATTGGATCTTTGATGTACCTGACGAGCACCAGACCAAACATCTATTTTTCCGTGAACACCTTGAGTCAGTTTCTGGTAGAACACAGACATGTTCACCTTGTGGCTGCAAAACATGTGTTGAGGTACCTTAAGGGTACATTAGATTGTGGTCTCGATTATGATGGAGATCATGATTTCACATTGAGTGGGTACACTGATTCAGATTGGGCAGGGAGTGTTTCTGACATAAAAGCACTTCAGGATGTTGTTTCAGTTTGGGATCAGCCATGATCTCATGGCAGAGTAGGAAGCAATCCAACATTGCTCTGAGCACAGCGGAAGCAGAATACATTGTTGCATGTTCTGCCAGCTGCGAAGCTATATGGCTTCGAAAGTTGTTGACTGGCCTATTTGACCTAGAGATGGAAGCAACCACGATCCTATGTGACAACCAGAGCTGCATAAAGATGACAGAGAATCCTATATTCCATGACAGGTCGAAGCACATAAAGATTCGTTATCATTACATCCGTGACATGGTGCAGAGAGGAGGCTTAAAGCTCCAGTATGTTAGCACGGATGAACAGGTCGCTCATGTGTTGACCAAGCCTCTATCTCGTGTAAAGTTTGAGCACTTTCGAGATATGCTTGGAATAGTCCGAAAGGACCTTCCTCGAAAGGGGGAGTAGTTGTTATGATGAGACATCTCTTGCTTCCAGCCTCATTGTTGTGACGTAAAGCAAGAAGATGTGATAAGACTAGTACTGTGCTTCCGGCTTGACAGTTGTGACGTAAAGCCAGTCTAGTATCTTGCTTCCAACCTGATGGTTGTGACGTAAAGCAAGAAGATGTGATGAGACTAGTACTGTGCTTTCGGCTTGACAGTTGTGACATAAAGCCAGTCTAGTATCTTTCTTCCAACCTGATGGTTGTGACGTAAAGCAAGAAGATGTGATGAGACTAGTACTATCCTTCCGGCTTGACATCTGTGACGTAAAGCCAGTCTAGTATCTTGCTTCCAGCTTGAGTGCTGTGACGTAAAGCAAGACGTTGAGATGAGACTAGTATTGTGCTTCCGACTTGACAGGTTTGACGTAAAGCCGGTCTAGTATCTTGCTTCCAGCTTGAGTGCTGTGACGTAAAGCAAGACGTTGAGAGGAGACTACTACTGTGCTTTCGGCTTGACAGCTGTGACGGAAAGCCAGTCTAGTATCTTGCTTCCAACTTGAGTGTTGTGACGTAAACCAAGACGTTGAGATGAGACTAGTACTGTGCTTCCAGCTTGAGAAGTTGTGACGTAAAGCCAGTCTAGTATCTTGCTTCCAGCTTGATTGCTGTGACATAAAGCAAGACGAGTACTGAGCTTCCAGCTTAACAGCTGTGACGTAAAGCCAATCCTGTATTATGATGAGCCAGCCTTGTGCTGTGATGATGATGATGTATTAGTTTTATACTAATACATATTGATGCAGATGATGATTGCATTCCTTTGAGAATGACGACGTTGTCGATGAAGAAAACTTCCGATGATTTATAGATACGCCAGTCGGTGTTCCAAGATGATATTGATGATGTTGTCCTCCTGATGTTGTTGATGATAAAGGCCTCTCTCTCGTCTGATGCTGCTATAGAATACCCTTCTTGTTAAGGGGGATTGTTGAAATAATGTAACTGCAAAGTGTATTCTTATTATTATTTGATATATTATTCATTGGATTAATCCCCATTGTGGATTGATCATGTCGGCTATTGTAAAAGGACCAAATCCCTTTTTGCGGATTGGTCATAATGTAATTGTAATAGGCAGAAAGAGAAGTCGGCCCCAGAATATATCAAAGAGGCCCCGAAATATAATAAAGGTGGTTATAACCACCCAAGAAAAGAAGTCGGCCCTGCCAGTGAAAGGACACTCCCACACGTGTCAGTCTTGTATAAATAAGGAGGCTAGCACCTCACTTAGACACACACTCACTTGTTCATTGAGAGACAAGTTTCGGAGGTGCTGTTGGAGAAGAGAGAGAGAGACGCGCATCTTTGGGAGAGGACTTTCTGTACTTGTTTGAGTTATCTCTTGGCATTGTATTGGCTATCTATATTAAGGAAGTTTTGTTGGGTTTTCTGCCCCATGAGGGTTTCCCAGAATAAATGATGGGTCTCTTGTGATTGTGTATTTCTCAGTGATCTTATCTTATGCTGTTGTTATTCATTGAAATGCAAAGAACTATAATTATGGCTTAAACATTAACATGGTATCAGAGCCAAGCTGAAGAGAGCATCTTTCACAAGAGAAAAGTGAAAAACGTCACTTTTGTCATAAATGCAAATTAGGGTTTTTTGTTGGAGAGGTATTTCAGCCCTAAAACCATCTAGAAAAGTGCGCCCTCCCCCAAGGATCGTTTTGGCACCTTCAGCGCACCTTTCAATGGCTAGATCTCTCAGAAAGTGAAACCCTAGTTTCACAAAGTACCAGAAGTACCGGAAAACCAGAGTACCAAAAGTACCAAAAGTACTAGAGTACCAGAGGTACCAGAAAACCAGAAGCACCAGTCCAGAAATCCGCAGATCAAGTTTGGAGGGGTAAAATTTGGATTTTCTCAGATCTAAGCACACCAGGCTACTCGCCTCAGCAAAGCGCACCTCCTGATAAGTTAAGAATTTTATTTTGAAAATTTTCATTTTTGGACATTTTTTCAGCTTCCAGTAAAAGATGTCTGCAAGCGTTAAGCTTGTTGACAAGCTAAAAGGTGTGGAAAACTTTGGTGCCTAGAAGTATAGGATTGGTCTCATTCTTGAAGAGAATGACCTAGCAAGATTCGTCAAAGAAGAAGTGTCAGAGCCCGCCGATGCTACAGAAAAAGCAAAGCACCAAAAGGACGCAATCAAGGCCAAAAGAATCATTGCAGATTCAATCAAAGACCACCTGATTCCCTATGTGTCATCAAAGAAGACTCTGAAAGAAATGTTTGATGCCCTAAACAGACTATATGAAGGAAAGAACATAAACCAAAAGATGAATCTTAGAACTCAGCTCAAGAATACAAGAATGCAGAAAGGAGAATCAATCCAAGAATACTTCTCTAGAATATCCCAATTCAAAGAACAACTAGAAGCAATTAGAGATACTATACACGAAGACGAACTTATAATGACGGCCCTAAATGGTCTCACAAGACCTTGGGATGCATTCACCCAAACGATTTGTGCCAGAACAGAGAAACCGAAGTTTCACGGTCTATGGGAAGAATGCATCCAAGAAGAAACAAGAGTAGCTAACCGAGAGGCTTTAATAGCAAGAGATAAAGATCAAGCCCTAGCTACTCACACTAAAAGGGGAAGAAAGAAGTCTTACTTCCAGAAAGAGACTTACAAAGAGTCTCAACCCCAAAACAGATTCAATCATAAAGAATCTCATCCAAGGAGATTTCAGAAGAAAGGACAACGAAAGGAAAGAGATTACTCATCTGTAAAATGCTACCATTGTGACAAGATGGGACACATTGCGAAATTTTGTCCAGCTAGACGAGAAGAATACAAGAGGAAACAAAAGAGGCACCATGCCCATGCAGTTGAAGACGAAGAGCCACCTGCAAAGATGTTAAGAGAACAAATTAAAGAACATGTCTTAATGTCAGCCCTCTCAGGATCGGTAACACCTGGAGAGGACACTTGGCTCATTGATAGTGGTGCCTCCAAGCACATGACAGGACAAAGAGATATTCTCTCTTACATTTCAGAAAAGAAGTTTTCTCAGAAAGTGACACTTGGAGATGATTATCAATATCCCATCAAGTGAGTGAGAAAATCAAACTACAAGCTTAATTCAAGGAATTCAATGAAGATGAAGGGCGTACTCTATGTACCAGGTTTGACAAAGAACCTACTCTCCATATCAGCTTTAGAGAAGAAAGGCTTCAGAGTTGCCTTCATAGATGGAGAAGTTCTTATGTGGGCTAAAGGAGAAACCATGAAAGAAGCAATCATCATTGGAAAAGAAGAAGGTGGCTTGTATAAGCTAAAGGGTCACTCAGACGCTGCCATGACCCACACCATTGAGAATCCATGTGAACTTTGGCATAGAAGATTAGCTCACATCAACTACAAGGCGCTACCATACATATGCAAAGCTGTCACAGGTCTACCAGAACTCAAGGTTGACCATGAAGGCGTGTGCAATGGATGTGCACAAGGGAAGAACATCAACAACCCTTTTCCGAAGAGAGACAGCAAGGCAGAAGGAGTTCTAGAACTCATTCATTCAGATGTGTGGGGCCCAATGCCATCGTCCTCCATTAGTGGGTATGTATATTATGTATCATTTATTGATGATTATTCTCGTAAGACTTGGTTGTATCTCTTGAAATCTAAAGATGAAGTGTTCAGCAAATTCAAGGAATTCAAAGCCTTGATTGAGAATCTTTATGAAAGAAAGATCAAGATACTCAGATCAGGTAATGGAGGAGAATACACCTCAAAAGAGTTTGTGAGCTTCTGCAAAGATGTTGGGATCAAGAGGGAACTCACTACTCCCTATAATCCTCAACAAAACGGTGTGGTTGAAAGAAAGAACAGAACTCTAACGGAAGCCGTGAAGACCATGATCCACGATCAAGATCTTCCTATGTGCTTATGGGCAGAAGCAGCAATGACAGTCGTATATGTGCAAAATCGATTGTCCCATAGTGCACTTGGGTTCAAAACCCCAGAAGAGATGTTCACCGGAAAGAAGCCAAAGGTAAGCCATCTCAAAATATTTGGCTGCCCAGTATTTATACATATACCGAAATAGAAAAAAAACAAGCTGGAACCCTCAGGAAAGAAGGGAATATTTTTGGGACACTGTGAGGTCTCCAAGGCCTTAGAAATCTATATACCAAGCCACCGCCACATTGACATAAGCAGGGATGTGACCTTTGATGAAGATGTAGCGCTCAAGAAATCGAGAAAATGCCAGCTTGAAGAGGTATACGAAGAGGAACCCTTAATCCCCAAAGTTGCAGAATCAGTGAGGGAGGTTCCCAGAGCTGTTGAACCAGTGAGGGAAGTCGTAACTTCCCCTGATGAGGAAATTCTAGAAGATCATGACGTAGTAGAGTTTCAAGAACCTCCTCAGATGACAATCTCCCATAAAAGAAAGCCAGCTTGGGCTAGAGAGCTTATTCAAGACAGAGAGAAATATGGTGTTCTCGAAGGAACCACGAGACATGTGAAGAAACCTAAGCCATTCTCCAGTTATATGGCTTTGATGTGTGATCTCCTAGAAAAGGATCCTACCTGCTTTGAAGAAGCCATTCAGAAGAAAGAATGGGCAGATGCCATGACAGAAGAATACCAATCCATAATAAAGAACGATGTATGGGAAATAGTTCCCAGACCGAATAGCAAGGATGTGGTATCGTCTAAATGGCTCTTCAAAATAAAACATGATGTTGATGGAAGTATTCAGAAGTATAAAGCAAGATTTGTAGCTCGTGGCTTTTCTCAAAAAGAAGGCATTGACTATGAAGAGACACTCGCTCCTGTAGCCAGATACACTTCGATCAGAACCATCATAGCCCTTGCAGCTAAGATGAAGTGGAAGTTACACCAGATGGAAGTAAAGACAGCTTTCCTAAATGGTTTTATCGAAGAGGAAGTGTATATAGAGCAACCTCAAGGATTTGAGGTTGAAGACAGGAAGTCTCATGTCTGCAAGTTGAAGAAAGCCTTGTACGAATTGAAGCAAGCTCCTAGAGCTTGGCATGGCCGGATAGATAGCTCTCTGACGAGCTTGGGCTTTACCAAGAGTAAAGTAGATTCTAACCTCTACTTCAAGGTTATGAACGATGAGTCAGTAATACTATTATTGTATGTGGATGACTTATTCTTAACTGGAGAAGAAAAGCTCATCACTGAATGTAAGAAGAGACTCGCTTCAGAATTTGAGATGAAAGACCTTGGCCTAATGCACTATTTCCTAGGTCTTGAGGTATGGTAGAGTCCAGAGAGCATCTTCCTTAACCAAGGGAAGTATGCAGTCGAAATCTTGAAGAGATTCGACATGTTAGAGTGCAAGCCCATGAATACACCCATGGAAATGAAGCTGAAGCTGTTGGTCGATACTTCGTCAGAATTGATTGATGCCACACTGTATAGACAGATTATTGGATCGTTGATGTACCTGATGAACACCAGACCAAACATCTGTTTTTCCGTGAACACCTTGAGTCAGTTTCTAGTAGAACCCAGACATGTTCACCTTGTGGCTGCAAAACATGTGATGAGGTACCTTAAGGGTACATTAGATTGTGGTCTCAATTATGATGGAGATCATGATTTCACATTGAGTGGGTACACTAATTCAGATTGGGCAGGAAGTGTTTCTAATAGAAAAGCACTTCAGGATGTTGTTTCAGTTTGGGATCAACCATGATCTCGTGGCAGAGTAGGAAGCAATCCAGCATTGCTCTCAGCACAGCGGAAGCAGAATACATTGTTGCATGTTCTGCCAGCTGCGAAGCTATATGGCTTCGAAAGTTGCTAATCGTCCTATTTGACATAGAGATGGAAGCAACCACGATCCTATGTGACAACCAGAGCTGCATAAAGATGACAGAGAATCCTGTATTCCATGTTAGGTCGAAGCACATAGAGATTCGTTATCATTACATCCGTGACATGGTGCAGAGAGGAGCCTTAAAGCTCCAGTACGTTAGCATGGATGAACAGGTTGTTGATGTGTTGACCAAGCCTCTATCTCGTGTAAAGTTTGAGCACTTTCGAGATAAGCTTGGAATAGTCCGAAAGGACCTTCCTCGAAAGGGGGAGTAGGTGTTGTGATGAAACATCTCTTGCTTCCAGCCTCATTGTTGTGATGTAAAGCAAGAAGATGTGATGAGACTAGTACTGTGCTTCCGGCTTGACAGTTGTGACGTAAAGCCAGTCTAGTATCTTGCTTCCAACCTGATGGTTGTGACGTAAAGCAAGAAGATGTGAGGAGACTAGTACTGTGCTTTCGGCTTGACAGCTGTGACATAAAGCAAGACGTTGAGATGAGACTAGTACTGTGCTTCCGGCTTGACAGCTGTGACATAAAGCCAGTCTAGTATCTTGCTTCCAACTTGATTGTTGTGACGTAAAGCAAGACGTTGAGAGGAGACTAGTACTGTGCTTCCGTCTTGACAGTTGTGACGTAAAGCCAGTCTAGTATCTTGCTTCCAACTTGAGTGTTGTGACGTAAAGCAAGACGTTGAGATGAGACTAGTACTGTGCTTCCAGCTTGAGAAGATGTGACGTAAAGCCAGTCTAGTATCTTGCTTCCAGCTTGATTGTTGTGACGTAAAGCAAGACAAGTACTAAGCTTCCAACTTAACAGCTGTGACGTAAAGCCAGTCCTGTATTATGATGAGCCAGCCTCGTGCTATGATGATGATGATGTATTAGTTTTATACTAATACATATTGATGCAGATGATGATAGCATTCCTTTGAGAATGATGATGTTGCCGATGAAGAAAACTTCCGATGATTTATAGATACGCCAGTCGATGTTCCAAGATGATATTGATGATGTTGTCCTCCTGATGTTGTTGATGATAAAGGCCTCTCTCTCGTCTGATGCTGTTGTAGAATACCCTTCTTGTTAAGGGGGAGTGTGGAAATAATGTAACTGCAAAGTGTATTCTTATTATTATTTGATATATTATTCATTGGATCAATCCCCATTGTGGATTGATCATGTCGGCTATTGTAAAAGGACCAAATCCCCGTTTGTGGATTGGTCATAATGTAATTGTAATAGGCAGAAAGAGAAGTCGACTCCAGAATATATCAAAGAGGCCCCGAAATATAATAAAGGTGGTTATAACCACCCAGGTGAAGAAGTCGGCCCTGCCAGTGAAAGGACACTCCCACACGTGTCAGTCTTGTATAAATAAGGAGGCTAGCACCTCACTTAGACACACACTCACTTGTTCATTGAGAGACAAGTTTCAGAGCTGCAGTTGGAGAAGAGAGAGAGAGAGAGAGAGAGAGGTGCATCTTTGGGAGAGGACTTTCTGTACTTGTTTGAGTTATCTCTTGGCATTGTATTGGCTATCTATATGAAAGAAGTTTTGTTAGGTTTTCTGCCCCATGAGGGTTTCCCAGGATAAATGATGGGTCTCTTGTGATTGTGTATTTCTCAGTGATCTTATCTTATGCTGTTGTTATTCATTGAAATGCAAAGAACTATAATAATGGCTTAAACATTAACAGATATCACCCCTCGCTCATATATGATATAATGGAATAAAAGTAAGCATGCATATATACATAATGAAAGAATACAAAACGAAACTACACTACACTAGCATGATATGCAGATGGTATATACAATGGATGCAAATGCCTACCTACCTCTACTTACCTGCTGGTTGAATGCTAGGTGTAGTCAACTACCAATGAAACCATCCTAGCAATATCTCATAATACCCGTCTCTGTGCTTCATCATAAACCAAAACAATGATAAGTCAAGCACAAAAATAACATGAGTTAGAAAATATATTGCATCATCGGAAATCGTAAAGTCTAGCTCATGGAGGCGGGAGGGAGGGACAAAATTATGCCCAGTCACACTCTTAGGAAAGTGCTCAATCCATCTCAAAAAGGGATCGTGAAAAATCAAAGGTTCAAAAGACTGACTCAAAGAGTCTGAAGGTTGGCTACCTTGGATATCTTCACATCCTGAGATCTGGGAAGGGACCATTAAGATCCTAAAGGATGACTGGCAATTTCTTAAGGGAAGGTTGAAAGACTGAGATAATAAACTTCTTCTTGAGGTATTCAACCTACCCTTGAATTCTAAAAGTAAGCTTTGCCTCAGAGAAAACTCAAGACAAGGGACATTTTTCCAACTGCATGCTTAGTGACATAGCAAGGCAAAGTAATCAATGGAGGCTGGAAAACCTTGTCACTAGTATCCTGCTTTAGGCAAGCGACTTCCTCATCCTTATCAAGATCTGAGCACAACGGTGGTTGATAGTCTTCTTCATGGAATAAATTCAAATGATCGAAGGAGTACTCATCAAAATCCTCAAGGTATGACTGAAAATCATCATGAGAGCCTAGGTCTCCCTTGGGGACTTGGAAATCACCTGTAACCACATCATCTCCTTGTTGCCAAATGTCAAAATTAGTAGTAACCTCATATGATAGTTGTAAAGGCAACTTTTGGAAATGACCCTCAATGTCGTAAATGGGATCCTCATCTGAACCAATCACATCCCTCTTACGTCTTCCAACATGTATGAACTCATCAATATTATCAACCATGTCACTACCTTTCTCATAACTTGAAGCATTTAAAGCATCCAAGGGCTCCTCTAATACTTCTTCACTTTCCAAATCATAAAATAAGGCATCATCAAAATCTTGGAAAGGGAAATAACTTACCATGCTTACTTCTTCCTGTGCAGGAGCTTCAAGGATATGGATAACTTCATCAAATGGAAGAGCAGGCATCAGCGTCTCGTCCTCGTGACTTGCCTCTACATATTCAACTTCACAATATGGAAGGTCTAACTCATCCAAGGGTTCCCTTTCTTCTTCACTCTCTGAATCATAGAATAAGGTATTATCAAAAACCTAAAAAGGAAAGCAACTAACCTCATAGGTAGATCTTGATCATGGATCATAGCCTTCACTGCTTCCATGATCATCCGATTCTTCCTTTCTGCTACTCCATTCTACTGAGGATTGTAGGGAGTAGGAAGCTCCCTCTTAATTCCAGCTTCCTTGCAATATTCTTTGAATTCCTCTGAAGTGAATTCACCTCCATTATCTGATCGCAAGGTCTTTATCTTCCGCTCTGTCACGTTTTCTACCAGTGCCTTAAATTCTTTGAATTTTCTGAGACGAACAAAGTTCGCTCACACAAGAATTATCCAAAATACTTGGAATATAACAAAGTAATCCATATAGGACTGTAAACAATAAATGAATAATAAGATATAAGATATATGATAGATGATTACAATTGAGAATGAGGGCCTGCTTATATACCCACGCAGGGGTGCCCTTTACCAATAGTCATGTCTTTTGAGACATGACCTTTCATTATTAACAATTATTATTGATTAACTATTATGTTATGAATATCTATGATATATGTATATTTATGTTCATAACATTGCCTTCCCCTTAAAAATGCTTTGTCCTCAAAGCATAAGCACTGGAAGGCTTCCTTTTGAACTTTTGTTCTAGCACACGATGTCTTCTCAAATCTTCTGTGCTTGTAGTTGCGACGCTCGACGAAACAAGATGATATAACCTTCAAATTCCCAAACTAATGTGTTGCATCTTTTGGGGAGTGATCCATCCCAAATCTACTTTCATTGAAATTGTTTGATGATTGAGTGTTCCAAGTTGTTGATTGCGTCTTCGTTCTTTTTCAGTGTGGTATTTTATTTGTTGGTAAGAAGAACATTGTTTATTTTCCTCTTTTCCGAGT
>JASDQU011103479.1:18160-30282 GCA_032191745.1 Picea mariana
TATAACAAAGTAATCCATATAGGACTGTAAACAATAAATGAATAATAAGATATAAGATATATGATAGATGATTACAATTGAGAATGAGGGCCTGCTTATATACCCACGCAGGGGTGCCCTTTACCAATAGTCATGTCTTTTGAGACATGACCTTTCATTATTAACAATTATTATTTATTAACTATTATGTTATGAATATCTATGATATATGTATATTTATGTTCATAACATTTTCCAAACACTTCATTCTTTGCCTTCAACAAATAGATTCAAGTTTTACATGACTAATCATCAATAAAAGACACATAATATACATACCCGCTTAGTGAAGTTCCTGACATCGGTCCACACACATCCGAGTGCACGATGTCCAATACTTTTTTGGCTCTGTTATCCCTACTGGGAAAGGAGTGCTTCACGTTCTACACGTCGTCTGGTTTGCCTGGATCTCTGGTAGTCCCATCACCATCTTGCTCACACTCGATAGGGCCTTGTAATGTAGGTGAGCAAATCTCCTATGCCATAATTCATTGGGATTCACAGTGTCATGAATTAATGTTGAATCCGATCGCCCTTTCAATTTGTAGAGTCTTCCCTCTTGAACTCCAATCACCACAACATCATCAAAAGTCTTCCCTCTAGGCCACATAAGAACTTTTCCATCATCAACAAATGCAACTTTGTAACCCTTCTCATCCAATGTTGAAATTGAGAGAAGGTTCTTCTTCAATCCAGGAACATAGAGAACTTTCTTCATCTTCATTGGCTTTCTTGAGTCTAACTTGTAGGAGGCTTCTCCTACTCCTTTGATCGAATACTGATAGTCATCTCCCAATTTCACCTTGTGCAGTGAATCCTTAAGAGTAAGGTTAGACAAGGAGTCTTTATAACCTGTCATGTGCTTGGAAGCACCATTGTCCACTAGCCAAATGTCACTTCCATGAGTGACAATTCCTATAAGGGCTGAGATAAGAACATACTCCTCATCACTTGATTCATCTTCCTTTGCAACCTTCTTGGGTGGCTCATCATCTTCAGCTGTATGAACATGATGCCTTTTAACTCCTTTCTTTTACCTTGGTCTATGAATGAGGGAACAACTCCTAGCAATATGTCCCATTTTCTGACAATAGAAACATCTGATATTTGGGTTATTTCTTCAACCCTTTTGAAACTTCTTGGGTGAGGAGGGTTCTTTCTTGCTCTTTCCTTTCCTGGTGTGGGCGGCTAGGACTTGATCATCATCTGTCATCTTCTCTTCTCTTACTGTCGTCCTTGCTTCTTCTTGGTTACAATCTTCCCATAGCCTATTGAACTTGGGTAGCTTCCTTCTTGAGCATATCCCTTGAATAAATGCATCCCATGACCTTGGGAGGCCATTCAAGATGGTCATCACCATTTCTTCTCCATTCACTGTATCACCAATGGCTTCTATCTGCTCCTTGATCTGGTTCACTCTTGAGAAGCAAGGGTGGATGTTTCTGAATTCTGCATACTCACGTTCTTTAACTGAGTTCTCAAGGTCATTCTTCGGTTGATGTTGTTTCCTTCAAACAGTCGGGTTAAGGCATCCATCATTTCTTTTAGAGTGGATAATGAAGATATGTGATGAATAAGATGGTCCTTAATTGAGTCTACAATAACCCTCTTTGTTTTGACCATATCCTTCTTGTGCTTTGCTTTAGCCTCATCTCCCTCTGGTTCTAAAACCTCTTCTTTATTGAACTTCTCTAGATCATGTTCTTCTAGGAGGAGGGATACTTTGTACCTCCAGGCTATGAAGTTGTCATCTCCCTCTAGCTTCTCATCAATCTTGGTTCTAGTAGTCATTCTGCCCCTAAATCACAAATTCTGGATTCTAAAGATCTGATCCAAGAAAAAGATGCGCTCCACTAGGGCACACTTGTTGGTGGTCTTGTCTTGTCCGACAACTACTCCTATCAAGAAAAACGACTCCATTTGTCTTTTAGATCTACGAACTGTCTTCTATTTAGGTCTGCTCTCATACTATGTTATAATTTTAGAAGTTACAGTTATCTTCTTTAACATTCATTAACAATTGCATATAATAGGATCGCTAAAAGATAAATAATCACAGAACACGAGATATATCCTAGGAAACCCTCGTGGGGGAGAAAACCCAACAACCAATTCTTCAGTATAGATTCCTTCAACAAGTACAATGTCACGTTTGGGCATTGTTATTGCCACGCTAGGAAGGGTTGTACCATGCCTTGTGGGAAGAAGGGGCTAAAGGCCCAAAGGGTAAAAGTAGCTGGCAAGAGTTAAAAGCCAAAATGAAACCTTTGAGATACTTCGCCCATGGATTCCCGAGAAAGCAATAAAAGGCTTCTCAGTAAGAAAAGGGGACCCGTAAGATAAAACAAAACTCAAGGTACTAATTGGTGGATGGGAGGTTTCATCATGAACCACCCTATTAGGTCCATGGTCATGTAGCGTTATGACACTACCATCTATCTGGTTACCAAACCAAGGTAGTGGCTCTTGGTGGCATAGCCAAAAGAAAGGGAGTCTCGTCACAAGCCAGCCTTCTCATTTTCGTGAAATGTTTGTGGGTAACACTGTCACCTCTGGTCACCATGGCAGGACAGTGTCCCCCATCTTTTCTCTTGAAAAGAAAAATACCAAAAGCAATAAGACTAAGAATAAACGGCATTGAATGGGCTAGGAAACAATGGCATCCATGATAAGGTGCAACTCGCCCTCTACAGAGGCACCCATAGGAAAGACCTACATTTCCCTGTTATCACTGCACCCTCTGCCCAAGCACTTTCCCTACACCATTTCACACACTTACATGACCTAGATTGGCTCTCACCTGGGAACACCCCAAACTTAAGGAGGATTAGCCCAATAGGACATCTTGAGACCCTCTCCAAACCTGACTTGTTAAACTGCATAGCATCTTTGAGCATTTGTCTGGGTAAAGGGGGGTTTGATGCACATGTTTGGGTAATTTGACTATTAGATGTGATTGACATTGTTATGATACCTGTGACTTATGAACCCCTGGAGGGCGTACTTGTTGCTGCTGCAAAACTTTGCCAGGTGGACAAGTACATATGGGGGAATGACTAGGTCGGACCTCCATGGGGCTGAAAGCCCAACTGATTGATGTTGTAACTCCACCAGGGGGAAAAGAGAAAACATAGGCTTGTACCAAGAAGAAAGAAGCATGTTGCACCAGGGACACTCCGGTTGACCTAGACCCAGAGGGGTCTTTCCCTTCCTCTTGGACATTGACCCATGGAGGCCCATGACGTCATCATTTTGACCCTAGACATCATCCAGTCAGGGTTTTCATTTATGAGGACGGTTGTGTGCTAGTTGGCACATGTGGCAGCATTTGGGGCTTTTGGAGGCCCAACGTTTTGCATCTGAGGCCTAGCGTTCCACCCTAGGGGGGTAACGTCATCCTAGAAGGGCATGACGTCACCCTTGGATTTGATTTTAGGGTTTAATTAATGACATTTATGTAAAAACTGGATTTTTGATGTAATTTGGCCATGTTGGCCTTTTGATGACCTAATTTTAATTAAAGGTCGTAGTTATTGTATAAATAAGATATAAAACTCTCATTTTTTATCATTCACTCATCACACAAGTGGTGAAGTTTGAAATTTGCGCCCTTTTCAAGGGTTTTTTGGCTGAAATTTTAGGCACACTTCTTGGAGTAGGTTATTTTTAGTGTTTCTTGGCTATTTTCATGGTGGAGGATCTTCAACTAGGGTTTAAGCTTGATTATTCTTGGTGAAGTAAGTAGAAAATCTGCATTTCTTTATTTTGAATGAATGCTTATAGTGAATTTTACTTTTTCATGTCAAAGATTATGAAATTGCTTGCTTGAAACCCTAGGAGAAAGGCATAAGTTATTATCCTTTTCTCTATAATTTTCTACCTGTTTAAATTTCTCAAGGAGCACCATATCTAGAAGTAGATGTTAGAGCCCTACCATTGTAGCACTCTAGTAACCCTACTTCATTGCCTATTGCATATTTTATTTCAAATTGTCTAAGGAAAAGAGAAATCGCTAGGGCCTAAGTTTCCTTACTTTCTAGCAATTACCTCTAGGACTTGGATGTTTGAGGCCTTGGGTTACCAACACCTCTCTCATCTTCTCCATCTCCTTTGACTAAGTATTATCATTGTTATTTTCCTCTAAGAGTTGTTGATGTTATCATTGACTCCATTACCCTAAAAGGCACTAGTCTGCTCACTACAAGTGATTAATTGATCAAACAACTTTCAAACCATCTTCCTTGGAGCATTTACTAACTTCTACTAACCCTAGATTATCCAAATTCATTGACTAACTTCTTGTTGTTGCAAAAGATTGCTACATCCATCTCAAAGCAGCAAATTAACCCTAAAAGTGACATGTTATGCTAGCTAGACATTGCTAAAACTGCTTGTAACTATCTAATATCAATTTGTCTAATTAAAGCTATTATTTCAAGTCTTTTCTCTAGCATTTTGAAGTATAATTATTGTGGTTGTTACAAATTTATCATTGCTGTTATAAATTGTTATACTGCTACAATTTGAGATCAGCTAGTCTATTTTCTAAGAATTCATTGTCTTATGAAGCATTAATATCATTTTGGTACTTGGAAAGTGCCATTTTTTCTCTCTGTTGTCTTGTTCTGGGCAAGTACACAATATTACTCTTTTGCTTCATCTCTAATAAGACTCAAAGAACCTTTTGAATTGAGTGACCTGTGAGAGGGGAGGGGAGGGACTTTCTTCTATCATTTTCCTTAGCTTTCTCAAACCCTCAGGCCACTGGGGACGTCTCCCCTGGGGTACCGTGACATACTCCTAAATAAAAAGGGGTTTCCTATTTGTTGGGTATGTGTTATATTCTTTGCACGAGTAGTAAATAAAATGTTTTGCCTCGGGAAACGTGTCGCATTTTTTCCTCATTTTTCATGTTGCCTCGATTTTCGTGTCCATTGTTGGGCGGTTTTTCGGCACATGGTTTTTTGCCGATGGTTTTCTATTTCCGGTTAAGGAATTAGGGTTGTTGACTAATCCAGGTCATTCGGTTAGGGTTTTGGATGCCACTAGCTCCTATATGTATATTGTATTGAAAACAATGTATCACTATGAATGAATATAGAATATGTTGGTTTTCCCAGTTTGGGTTTCCAGGGGAAAAATCTTTGTGTAATGTTTGTATTTTCCATTGTATATTTTCTGTTCTTTTACTGAAAATATGTTTGCAGTAAATATTGTACAAGGTTAAAATCTACATTTGGTATCAGAGCCGATGGTTTTCTATTTCCGGTTAAGGAATTAGGGTTGTTGACTAATCCAGGTCATTGGGTTAGGGTTTTGGATGCCACTAGCTCCTATATGTATATTGTATTGAAAACAATGTATCACTATGAATGAATATAGAATATGTTGGTTTTCCCAGTTTGGGTTTCCAGGGGAAAAATCTTTGTGTAATGTTTGTATTTTCCATTGTATATTTTTTGTTCTTTTACTGAAAATATGTTTGCAGTAAATATTGTACAAGGTTAAAATCTACATTTGGTATCAGAGCCAGGTTGGCTTCAGGGGGATGCAATGTGGTCAAGGGTTTGGCTTGGGACTGTGATAAGCCTTGTTATAGTGGGAGATCTGTGGTATTGATTTTTTAGGTGAAAATAAATGGCAAGCAATTCGAAAATGGAGACCGAGAAGTTTAATGGGCAAAGTTTTGATCTGTGGAAGCTCCAGATGGAAGACATGTTGGTGGATAGAGATCAGTGGATCGCGGTAGATCCAGGTACTGCACCTACAGGAACTTCAACAGATGACTGGAAAAGTTGGATCAGAAGGCGAAGAGCACAATCCAACTTTGTCTCTCAAATTCAGTATTACTGAATGTATTGGAGCAAGCTACAGCCAAGGATTTATGGGATAAGTTGGGGAAGTTGTATCAATCTAAGTCCCTAGTAAATAAACTATTCCTGAGAAAGAAGTTGTATAATCTAAGGATGAGAGATGGAGACTCCGTGGCAGAGCATTTGAACACTTTCAATACTGTGGTAAGTCAGTTGGTATCTGTTGAGATTAAAATTTCAAATGAAGATAAGTGTATCAGTTTACTGTGTTATTTACCAAACTCGTGGGATAGTCTGGTTGTGGCCATAGGTAGTAATACAACTGCCTTGAAGTTTGATGAAGTGGTCTCATCCTTGTTGTCGGAGGAGATGAGACGGAAGAATATAGAAGGACAGAGCACAGACGCATTATTTGCAAGAGGACGATCCCAGGAAAGAAATAAATCTAAGTTCTCAAGTGGGAGATCTAAGTCTAAGGGTAGATCTAAGTCTCTCGGAAAGTTTGTAAAGGTATGTTGGACATGTGGAAAAGAAGGGCACTAAAAGAAGCAGTGTAGATCCAAAGTTGAGAAAAAGAAGGGATTTGAAGAATCTCCTTCTACAAAAGAAAAGACCTACAAGGAAGAAGGAGGGGATGTGTACTTGGCTTATTCAAGCACACATGCAGATCATGAGGCATGGTTGGTTGACTCGGGTGCATCCTTTCATATGACTCCCCACAGGGAGTGGTTCTGTGAATATGAAAGGTATGATGGAGGTAATGTTTTCTTAGGTGATGATTCGACAACCAAAATTATAGGACGAGGAAAAGTCAAGTTGAGGCTCATAGATGGAAGGATTAGAACATTCCCTGGTGTTCTGCACATCCCAGGCTTGGCCAAAAATTTGATTTTTGTAAACAAAATGGATGATGTAGGGGTAAAAACAATATTTGAAAAGGAAGCCTACAGGATGGTTCAAGGAGCAATGGTGTTGTTGAAAGAAGTTCAGTTTGGAACTCTGTATAAGCTGCAAGGAAGCACTAGTAGTGATGGGTGTAATAGTTCCATTGTTCCTGATATTGGAGTTGAAGAAGAAAGAACTCCTACAGTCTCTGGAGAAAAGGTTATGTTGTGCCATCAAAGACTGGGGCATATTGGAGAGAAGGGTCTTCGACTACTACACGGTAAAGGTATGGTTGAAGGTATGTCTAACTGCTCTCTGGATTTTGATTTCTGTGAACATTGTGTATATGGGAAGCAGAATCGGGTAAGATTCTCTTCTTGTGCAATGAGGGAAGAAGGAATTTTACAACTAGTTCATGGTGATGTTTTTGGACCTGTATCGGTCCCATCATTGGGAAAATCTGTGTACTATGTCTCATTTATAGATGACTTCTCGAGGAATACTTGGATATATTTCCTCAGGAAGAAATCTGAATTCTTTGACAGGTTTAAAGAGTTTAAGGCTCATGTTGAGAATGAAACAGAGAAAAGAATTAAGGTGCTGAGGACAAATAATGGCGGAGAGTTCTACGGGAATAAATTTGAAAAATTCTGTAAGAAGTGCGGTATAGCAAGGTAGAAGACTACTCCATATACACCTCAGCAGAATGGAGTTGCAAAAAGGATGAACAGGACGTTGATGGAAAAAGCAAGGTGCATCCTCAGTGGTGCCGGGTTAGGGCAAGAATTCTGGGCAGAGGCAGTGGGTACTGCATCTTACCTGGTCAACAGATCACCCTCATCAGCACTGGATGACAAAACTCCACAAGAGGTATGGACTGGTAAGAAACCTTCTCTCACACATCTCAAGGTATTTGGTTGTGATGCATATGTTCATGTTCCAACGGAAAACAGGAGTAAGCTAGATAAGAAGGTTGAAAAGTGTATCTTTATTCGATATAAAGATGGTCTCAAAAGTTATAAGCTTTGGAACCCAGAAACGAAGAAGGTAGTGTATAGCCAAGTTGTGGTATTTAGAGAAATGAAGGATGTTGTTAAACAGGAAGTCCTACCAAGTAAGGAAAAACCAGAGAAAATAGAGTTTGATTTAAAGGATGATGAGTCAGACTCTACAAAAGAACAAGAATAAGATCCTCATACTCCATTATTGAGGAGATCGGTTTGAGAAAGAAGGCTACCGGAAAGGTATACTTCATCTGATTTTCGTTCAAATTTTGCTTTGTCTATTACTGATGATGATCCTAGAACTATCAGGGAGGCAGTGGATTCAAAGGATGGAAATCTCTGGAAAAGGGCCATGGACGAAGAAATGGCAGCTTTGGATCAAAATGAGGCTTGGGATCTAGTGGAGTTGTTGACTAGAAGAATTCCCATTGGCAACAAATGGGTATTTAAAAAGAAGCAGAATGCAGAAGGAAAAGTGGAGAAATACAAAGCTCGGTTAGTAGCAAAGGGTTATTCCCAGGTTGAGGGAATTGATTTTGCTGAGATTTTTTCTCCTGATGCCAAGTTAACCTCTATAAGATTTATGTTATCTGTTGTTGCTGCATTTGATTTTGAAGTAGAACAGATGGATGTGAAGACAGCATTCCTACATGGGGATCTGGAAGAAGAAATCTATATGAAGCAACCAAAAGATTATGTTGTGAAGGGAAAGGAGGAGTTGGTATGCAAGCTGAAAAAGTCCCTGTATGGTTTAAAACAATCACCAAGGATGTGGTATCAAAAATTTGATACGTATCTGTTGGGACTTGGCTTCACAAGAAGCAAAGAGGATCACTGTGTGTATTTTAAATTAATTGGTGATCATTTGATTTATTTGGTCTTGTATGTGGATGACATGTTGTTGATAGTAAACAACAAGGAGATTATCCAGGATG
The DNA here is from genome assembly GCA_032191745.1 of Picea mariana. Taxonomy (NCBI): domain Eukaryota; kingdom Viridiplantae; phylum Streptophyta; class Pinopsida; order Pinales; family Pinaceae; genus Picea; species Picea mariana. Next base: position 26,837 of record JASDQU011103479.1, read on the forward strand.
TGAAAACTCAGTTGTCCTCTAAATTTGGCATGAAGGATCTCGGTGCTTCAAATTTCATTTTGGGCATGGAAATTAAAAGAGATCGGAAAAAGAGGAAACTATGGTTAAATCAAAGAAAATATGTCGAGACAATATTGCAGAGGTTTAATATGCAAGAATGTAAACCAGTCAAGGTTCTTATTCCTGTTGGCGTAAAGTTATCTGTGGATCAATGTCCCAAGACAGAGGAAAAGGAGGAGGACATGTCTTGTGTCCATATGCGAGTGCAGTTGGCAGTTTGATGTATGCAATGGTCTGTACTAGACCAAACATTGCACATGCAATGGGAGTTTTGAGCAGGTATATGTCAAAACCAGGGAAGAAGCATTGGACAGCAGTAAAAAGGGTTTTTAGGTATTTGCGTGGCACTGCTAGCTATGGATTGTGCTACTAAGGAAGACCGGGATTGGACAGAGTGGTGGATATATATGGTTTTGTGGATGCAGACTGGGCTGGAGAGCTGGACCGTAGGAGATCTACAAGTGGGTATGTGTTTAACCTGTTTGGAGGAGCAATAAGTTGGATGAGCAAAAGACAAGCTGTAGTGGCACTTTCAACTATAGAAGCTGAATACATGGCATCCACTCATGCAAGTAAGAAAGCAGTATGGTTACAAAAATTGTTTTCAGATATTGGGTTGGTACAACAAGCTGTAAGGATAGATTTTGATAGTCAGAGTGCAATTTTTCTGGCGAAGAACCCGGCTTATCATTCAAAGACAAAGCATGTTGATATTCAATATCACTTTGTGAGAGACATGGTTGAAGAAAAGAAAGTATTGTTGATGAAGGTGGACACTTTGAAGAATGTTGCAAATTCATTAACAAAATCTGTGAGCACTAAGAAGTTCTCTTGGTGTAGAGGATCCATGGGCATTGTTGCCCTGGATTGTTGACTATGTAACCTTGTAACCCCCTGTATGCAAAGAAAACAAGTGGGAGAATGTTGGGTATGTGTTATATTCTTTGCACTAGTAAATAATTTTTTTCCTCGGGAAGTGTGTCGCATTTTTGCCTCGTTTTTCATGTTGCCTCGATTTTCGTGTCCATTGTTGGACGGTTTTTCGGCACATGGTTTTTTGTCGATGGTTTTCTATTTCCGGTTAAGAAATTAGGGTTGTTGACTAATCCAGGTCATTGGGTTAGGGTTTTGGATGTCGTTTGCTCCTATATGTATATTGTATTGTAAACAATGTATCACTATGAATGAATATAGAATATGTTGGTTTTCCCGGTTTGGGTTTCCAGGGGAAAAATCTCTGTGTAATGTTTGTATTTGTCATTGTATCTTTTTTGTTCTTTTACTGAAAATCTATTTGCAGTAAATATTGTACAAGGTTAAAATCTACACTATTAAGGTGACAGTGATAGGTCACTCCCAGTTACGCCAATTTTGTATCCACTTGCCTTGGGCTTTGGGCAAGTACAAATTGTGCGATAACATTGCCAACTGCTATGAATTTGTAGGTGAAGAAATATGGCATTGTCGAAGCATAAAAGAATAAAAAATCAAACTTCCAAGATCTAACAAAATTCAACTACGATAACATCCACAACCTAACTCAAATGTCAAAGGAAATTAACACTGTAAGGATTGAGTCAAAATTTTGGTACTACAAAGTGTTCCCAACAAAAAAAGTCATCCATAACCACTATTATTTGTTGGAATGCAAAATGAATTGGATATGTCATTGTTCACCCCACGAGAGATTTTCAATTTCCATCCCAACTAGAATATGTCAAAGTTAATCAACGATAGTAGGTACATGATTCAAAACAAATAATTAAGAATCAATCCTTAAAACAAATGGGGATCTAATAAAAGACAGAAACAAAACCAAATTAAATTAAATTAAAGTCAAGGCATAAACAAAATAATATGGGTTGCATATCATTTTTTCAACTTTACATATAACTCCTCTACATCAAAAGGAGATAAACCAACGTCAATAACAAGATGAGGAGTGATTGTGCCCACTTTAGGGCTTAAAACTTCAATACGGGTAGGAGAACATGTCATAAATGATGTGGCAAGTGAAAGGTAGGAGGGCATAACTAATAGGGCAAACCACTGACACATACTACCAAATAAAAACAGAATATATACTTTACATGTATCTTTAAGAAGTGCTCATAATTTGGGAGGAGAAAAAATTTGAAGTGCTACACCCAAATATTCCATGGCCATAAAGTTATGAATTGTTTGTATGGGGCTAGCAATCCTTGTCACGCAACCTTTGTTTCTCCATGTAGGGGAGAAAGTATAGTGGTATAGCGTTGTGACTTGTTATCGCACAGTTTGTAGCTAGGTCAAATGGCTAGAAGATAGAGGCCAAATTGGCGTAACAGGAACCTACCCCACCCAATGTCACCACAATGGGGAGGTTCTTTCTATTTAGGGAGGTTAGGCCCAGGGGAGACGTCCTCGATAACCTGGGGTTTTGAAGAGGCCAAAGTATAAAGGTCAAAGTAAAGGTCCCTCCTCACAGGTTACCACCAAGATCAGATAGTCCGGCTAAACAGCCAATGATGAAGTGTAGCCCCAAATGAGAACACCTACCCGAAACAAAGCAACAGCAAAACAATACATGCAGGCTATGATTCAATGGGTTAGTACTTCATATAACTATCTGATATCAATATATTGGCAATTATACAATAGATATTGACGAGTTCAATGTTTATCAATAATAGCAATGGAACAATATCAATTCATCAATAAATATCGAGATGATGTAGCAAACAATGTATCCAATCAATCCCTTACTCAATAAATGCTTTAAAACACCATCTAATTGCTTATCAACAGAAAATGTTGCGTCAAGATGGAATAACCAAGGATGACGTCAGCCTTATTAGGGTTAGTAGTTAGCTAGGGTTTCAAATTATAAAAGTTTTAAGAGTTGTTTCAATCACTTTCACTCCAACATTGGAGGCTAAAGATCAGTGCCTAGGGTTATGGAGTCAAAAAGATGAAGGACGCACAAGTTGAAGGGGATGAGATTTAAAGGACAAGCGGGAAAGGTTTCAAGGTGTTGCAACGACAGGGCCTTGAAGACAGAACCCTAGGGGAGAGAGGCTCACTTCGCTGTTGCTTAAGCAAGGCTTCATGCTCTCTCCTCCTTCCTGGCAAACGGCTAGCTCAAAGACAAGTAAAATCAAGACAAGAGAGTTTAAAGAGGGAGAGTGTTGCAAAGGCAAGGCTCTTTCATCAAACCCTAAAAGAAGAACGGCCCTAGGTGTAGATAACCTAGGCCTGGGACGTCCTCTTCCTCTTGAAGTTTAAAGGTACGGCTAGCTTAAGGGAAGAAGATAGAAAGAGTGTAGCAATGGCTAGGCTCTCTTCTTCTTCTTCAATGGCTTAAAAGGTTTTTCTATCAGGGGACATGAGACAACGACCTACTTGTG
>JASDQU011103479.1:30382-43357 GCA_032191745.1 Picea mariana
AGTTTTGCAGAAAAATACTTACAAATCACCAAGAAAATAGCATGCAAACCCTAGTTGTAAACCTTCCTTCAAGAAAAACACCATAAATTGCCAAAAATCTCCTCTCCAAACAAGTGCACCTTCCTCAAAATAGCCAATAACCCTAATAGGGCGCAAAAATCAGACCTCACTAGGACAGTGAGTGATCTATTATGTCAAAATGAGGATAAAACTCCTCAATATATACTATATCATGACCTTTAATTAATTTTAGGTCATAAAAATTAGCCGACAAGGCTTTAAACCAAAATCATACTGTTTTTACATTAAAATGTCAAATTAAAACCCTAACTGAGCTGTAATAAAGGTGAAATCCCCTTCAAGGGAGGTGCTAGCCCCTTTTAGGGCAAATGAGGCATCCAGGAGCAAAACGTTGACCCTCCAGGGGCCTCTCCAACATGCCACACGTGCCACTGTTGCCCAATCTGCCTCCAAGAATGACCATGACGTCATGGTAAGAATGGGGGCACTCTGAGCCTTCCAAGGCCAACGTTCCACTAAAAAGGGGTCATTCCCCCTAGGTCGAGCTCTACCAAAGTGCCTCTGGTGAAATGTCCTTCTTCTTCTCAGGTGCAAAAGCTCAATCAAGCACTGTCTTGTCTCTCCCCCTCTGACAGGTCTCAGCAACCATCTGATGGGCTCTTCAGCCCCATGGAGGTCCGAGCTAATCATCTCCCCATGTGTACCGGTCCAAATGGTACCTGTCTGTCGGGCATGGTCCTGCACATCAAAAACTTCGCCCTCCATGGGCTCATTAGTCACAGGGATCACAGCAATATTAATCACGTTTCATCATTAATATTATCAAACACATGCATAAAAACCCTGATATATCATCCAATAGCTCAAAGACATTACAAAGACCTACAATACAAGTTTGAAGAAAAGGACAAGACACCCTATTGGGCTAGTATTCATAAAGAAAGGAAAGTCTCCAAGGGCTTTCATCCAAGCCATGTAAAATGAGGTGGTGTGGATAAGGGATGTCCAGACATACGGGTAGAGTGAGAGCCAGGGATGCATGATATTACCTGTGGGTGCCTTTGTAGAAGGCGAGTTGTACCCGTCATGGATGCACTTTTTTCCAAGCCCTTTCTTGCCTTTATTCTTTTCTTTTCTTTATTTGTTTTTTCTTTTTATTTCAAGGACTAACTAGAGGACACTGCCTTGGCGTGGTGACTAGAGCTAACAATGTTACCCACAAGCACTTTCAGAGAGATGATAAGGCTGGCTCGTGATGAGACCCCCTCTCCCTTGGCCATGCAACCAAAGGTCACTGCCCTGGCATGGTAACCAGATAGTGGCAATGTCATGCTGCTAGGTACCCATGAACATAATAGGTTGGCTCGTGATGAGACCCCCTATCCTCTTGGCTAAGTCTTGTTTTGTTATTTTTCTTCGAGTCCCTCTTGTTTCTTGCTGAGAGGCTTTTTATTGCCTTCTCGGGCATCCCTGGGCAAGGCATCTTGAGGTTTCATTTTTAGGCTTTTATCTTTTACCAGCTGCTTTTACCTTCTGGGCCTTTAGCCCCTTCTTCCCACAAGATAAGGTGCAACCCCAAAAACAGATCATCCTAATGCCCGGACAAGGGGGATGGGACAAATGAGCGGGAGATAAGATGAAAAAGTGATGGTATGATGGGAGCGGACGATGGCTCTTTAGAAATCACCCCGGTGGCAAACCAAAACCTATGGGTACAGGCTTGCTAGGACACCCTGTCAATCCCCCCAATCATGGTCAAGTGGGTTAATGTAAGATCCAAGCAGTCGTCAGAGATAAAGGATTTAAGATGCATATATCCAAAGGTTATAATGATCAAAAGTGACACATACCATGATACCTGGGCCAATTACCTCATGGAGCAAGAGCCTTCTCCGATACAAGACCAGCCCGATGGTGATGGATGCTGTTGTTGCTAACAAGACGAATCTAATGAAAGAAAAGAAGGATGGGCCCTCCAGGGCCATGCTCAGGTCAATCCTGCTCTCGGTACTCCATGTCTAGGACCTGTGGGCCTCGAGACATGATCTCCTAGTTATCCCTAGAAATTGGGGATAACATCTGGCTCCAACTCGGGGACATGTGCTCACCGTAGAGCGCATGAGAACCTCAGCATCTCTGGCATAACCTGCAAACCTGCTCAACTCGATAGGGGCATCAGTAAAAAAAAATGGGGCGGTAATGCCACCCCAGCATATATGGCACATATATATAAACTGAAATAAAACAATCAATATGCAAATGTGAAAGCAAACTAACATGAAATGCAAATGGTATAATACACGAAGAATGCCTACTTACCTGTACTTACCTGTGGAGTCAGGTTACCCCATCCTGGTGGGGTTTGAGGAGGCGTCCCCTAACAGGCATTGTGCGCCTTTGTCCCTCCAGTGTAGACAGGTAATAAGAGTCATTAACTGACTTTCTTCCAACCTTAAAAGGGCCAAGCCAAAAATGATTGTTTCCTTTGATATTAGTAGGCTTCCCTTTATTGGCATCCCACATCCATACTATGTCTCCCTCCTTGTACTCTTTGACTTTGAATTTGGTCGTTCCTTGAACCACCCTAGTGTATTGTGTGGAGGAAGGCGGGTGGGAGTCTGCTATAAAGATTTCCTGCTGCGAAGGATGGATCCGTACATCATCTTCTCTTATGGTGCCAGCTTCCCTGTCTTTATACCTGTCTATGAGTTGCAGGGATTTTTCTTTTGTGGACCTTTGTATCTAATCAAAATCGTCCTTTGTTGCAAAAGGCATATCTTTTGGAGAATATTTATGAGGAGCCTGTCTGGTTTTGTCACGTGCTTTGTCATCTTTGATGGAATCACTGGGCTCTTGCACATGAGTTGTAGTCACAGGTACATTCCAGAGACGACCAATAGTTTCATCTTTCAATGGTCCATCTGATCATTGGAAAAAGTTGTCAAATCGCTCTTTGATAGATGGTACCTTGATGACTTCTCTCAAAGGGATGGTTACAAACATCTTGGATAATGCCCCTTCAAGGTCAAAGTTCAGGTTAACCCCTTCAGTTTTGGATGTTTTAGGAAAGATTACATCCACAGGTGGGTTTTTTGTTTGGTCAGCGGGAGGTTGGTCCAACTTCTTTCTTCTATACACCTGGAACTCTTGTTTCTTTAGTTTTTCTTTCGATTCCTGGTCTAGTTTGTTTATTACCGCCATCCTGGCTGACCTAGCTGCTTCTTTCATGGCCTCTTGATGATCTTCAACGGTGATATTTATTTGAGGGCCTTCTATGAAGTGGTCTATATTGTTTACTTGTTGATGGCCACCACTATTGTAAGGACACTCGTGTTCCCAATGTGCTTCACTGCATTGAAAACACCAAGGGTTCTCATCCACAATGACGGTGCTTGGAAATTCTATGTCTTTGAAAACATCTTCGTTCCACTCAACGAAATTACTTACTCTCTGTACTGGATAGCCATCTTCATCCAAATCTTCAGAGATATTAGAGGCATCGTCGGGATAATCACCCCAATCTGTGTCTTTTCTTGTCAAGGGAAAAGTGGGGCAATCTTGAAACAAGTATGGATCCACTGAAAAGGGTGTTTGTTCATCCTTCTCAGAATGACCGGTTTGTAATAGTGTGGGAATTCCCTTAAAAGGTAATTCGTCCTCCGAGTCTTGCTTTTTTAGAAGAAATTTTCAACATTTCACGAATCCTTTTAACCCTTTGCAGGATACAGGACATACTAGTGCTTGGATCGGTTTCTTCAGACTTATCGGCTTCACTCATATCTTGATCTTCTAACATTGGTGTGTTCAAGACAAACAAGGAATCTTCGAAGTTAGGTTTTTTGTGAGTGGCCATGCCCAAATCCTCGGATGGCTCATGTTGTCTTGAGACATTTAGAACATTGTTTGTGTTTGAGAAAGCTATGTTCCATTTCCTTTTGGGAGGCATGAGTTTTACTTCAAGAATTTCCGGGAACTTAGGCTCAGCTTCGGTGACATCCTCGTCACTAGATTCCCTGGGGTCATTATTGTGCGAGAGATTGACTTGATGGATATAGTCTTCGAACTCAAGGTTCTCCTCAATCTGGCAAGCAAAGTCTTGTGCTTCTTCTAGAGTTGAGGGTGACCGATCTTTGAGAGTAAACTGCAAAACTCCTTCCAACGAGTTCAAGTAGTGTTGGAGGACAACTTCTTCTGAGAAACTAGGCCTGATCTTCTTGAGTAAAAGGTTGAACCTATCATTGAAATCCCTAATGCCCTCGCCAGAGGCTTTGCAAATATTAGTGTATTGAGAGTAAAGGGAATCCATGCTTTCTTTTTCACACCAATCTTTCTTGAAGGCTTGTTCAAGATCTTCAGGGGTTTTGATGCTTCCTTTCGGGAGTTTGTTAATCCATCTTCTGGCACTTCCAATGAGTGAGCTCACAAAGAGCCTTAAAAAGACATCGGGGTGTTCTTGTCCGGATTCGTGAAACTGGAATGCATCACAGAAATCGGTCCAATGAGAGTTGCCATAGGATCCATCTTCCCCTGAAAACTTAGGTATCCAGGACTCGACCTTCTTGGGTAGATCATGTAACCCCCCATGGGTGTTAGGTAAGCTTAAAGGACCAGAGAGTTCTTTATGAGACCATTTGGGAGAACTTACAGGGGTGACAGGATTTGTGGAGGTCACAGTAGTAGATGAAAGTATATACTGACGCCCACTACAAGTCGTCATTAGCTATTTGTGGAGTCGCCAGATGATTTGCTTGAAATCATCAAAGAAAAGGGAAAACACCCTAGTGGAGTCGCCAAGTAAGCTTGTAAGAAAATAGTCTCTAAGGCAAGGCTTAGCGAAAAGATTTGTCGTTTGAGGAGAATTGACTCAGTGTTCCCCGGCAATGGCGCCAAAATGTTATCGCACAGTTTGTAGCTAGGTCAAATGGCTAGAAGATAGAGGCCAAACTAGCGTAACAGGAACCTACCCCACCCAATGTCACCACAATGGGGAGGTTCTTTCTATTTAGGGAGGTTAGGCCCAGGGGAGACGTCCCCGATAACCTGGGGTTTTGAAGAGGCCAAAGTATAAAGGTCAAAGTAAAGGTCCCTCCTCACAGGTTACCACCAAGATCAGATAGGCCGGCTAAACAGCCAATGATGAAGTGTAGCCCAAAATGAGAACACCTGCTAGGAACAAAACAACAGCAAAACAATACATGCACGCTATGATTCAATGGGTTAGTACTTCATATAACTATCTGATATCAATATATTGGCAATTATACAATAGATATTTACGAGATCAATGTTTATCAATAATAGCAATGGAACAATATCAATTCATCAATAAATATCGAGATGATGTAGCAAACAATGTATCCAATCAATCCCTTACTCAATAAATGCTTTAAAACACCATCTAATTGCTTATCAACAGAAAATGTTGCGTCAAGAAGGAATAACCAAGGATGACGTCAGCCTTATTAGGGTTAGTAGTTAGCTAGGGTTTCAAATTATAAAAGTTTTAAGAGTTGTTTCAATCACTTTCACTTCAACGTTGGAGGCTAAAGATCAGTGCCTAGGGTTATGGAGTCAAAAATATGAAGGACGCACAAGTTGAAGGGGATGAGATTTAAAGGACAAGAGGGAAAGGTTTCAAGGTGCTGCAACGGCAGGGCCTTGAAGACAGAACCCTAGGGGAGAGAGGCTCACTCCGGTGTTGCTTAAGCAAGGCCTCGTGCTCTCTCCTCCTTCCCGGCAAACGGCCAGCTCAAAGACAAGTAAAATCTAGACAAGAGAGTTTAAAGAGGAAGAGTGTTGCCAAGGCAAGGCTCTTTCATCAAACCCTAAAAAAAGAACGGCCCTAGGTGTAGATAACCTAGGCCTGGGATGTCCTCTTCCTCTTGAAGTTTAAAGGTACGGGTAGCTTAAGGGAAGAAGATAGAAAGAGTGTAGCAATGGCTAGGCTCTCTTCTTCTTCTTCAATGGCTTAAAAGGTTTTTCTATCAGGGGACATGAGACAACGACCTACTTGTGTGCTTGTCCCCTAGGGTTTTGATTTAGCAATGTATATATATAAATAGATGTAAGAAATTAAACTACAACCATTCAATCAAGAAGTTTTGCAGAAAAATACTTACAAATCCCCAAGAAAATAGCATGCAAACCCTAGTTGTAAACCTTCCTTCAAGAAAAACACCATAAATTGCCAAAAATCTCCTCTCCAAACAAGTGCGCCTTCCTCAAAATAGCCAATAACCCTAATAGGGCGCAAAAATCAGACCTCACTAGGAGAGTGAGTGATCTATTATGTCAAAATGAGGATAAAACTCCTCAATATATACTGTATCATGACCTTTAATTAATTTTAGTTCATAAAAGTTAGCCGACAAGGCTTTAAACCAAAATCATATTGTTTTTACATTAAAATGTCAAATTAAACCCCTAACTGAGCTGTAATAAAGGTGAAAGACCCTTCAAGGGAGGCGCTAGCCCCTTTTAGGGCAAATGAGGCATTCAGGAGCAAAACGTTGACCCTCCAGGGGCCTCTCCAACATGCCACACGTGCCACTGCTGCCCAATCTGCCTCCAAGAATGACCATGACGTCATGGTAAGAATGGGGGCGCTCTGAGCCTATAAGGCCAACGTTCCACTGAAAAGGGGTCATTCCCCCTAGGCCGAGCTCTATCAAAGTGCCTCTGGTGAAACGTCCTTCTTCTTCTCAGGTGCAAAAGCTCAATCAAGCACTGTCTTGTCTCTGCCCCTCTGACAGGTCTCAGCAACCATCTGATCGGCTCTTCAGCCCCATGGAGGTCTGAGCTAATCATCTCCCCATGTGTACCGGTCCAAATGGTACCTGTCCGTCGGGCATGGTCCTGCACATCAAAAACTTCGCCCTCCATGGGCTCATTAGTCACAGGGATCACAGCAATGTTAATCACGTTTCATCATTAATATTATCAAACACATGCATAAAAACCCTGATATATCATCCAATAGCTCAAAGACATTACAAAGACCTACAATACAAGTTTGAAGAAAAGGACAAGACACCCTATTGGGCTAGTATTCATAAAGAAAGGAAAGTCTCAAAGGCGTTTCATCCAAGCCATGTAAAATGAGGTAGTGTGGATAAGGGATGTCCAGACATACGGGTAGAGTGAGAGCCAAGGATGCATGATATTACCTGTGGGTGCCTTTGTAGAAGGCGCATTGTACCCGTCATGGATGCACTTTTTTCCAAGCCCTTTCTTGCCTTTATTCTTTTCTTTTCTTTATTTGCTTTTTCTTTTTATTTCAAGGACTAACTAGAGGAAACTGCCTTGGCGTGGTGACCAGAGCTGACAGTGTTACCCACAAGCACTTTCACAGAGATGATAAGGCTGGCTCGTGATGAGACCCCCTATCCTCTTGGCTAGGTCTTGTTTTGTTATTTTTCTTCGGGTCCCTCTTGTTTCTTGCTGAGAGGCTTTTTATTGCCTTCTCGAGGATCCCTGGGCGAGGCATCTCGAGGTTTCATTTTTAGGCTTTTATCTTTTACCAGTTGCTTTTACCTTCTGGGCCTTTAGCCCCTTCTTCCCACGAGATAAGGTGCAACCCCACAAACAGATCATCCTAATGCCTGGACAAGGGGGATGGGACAAATGAGCAGGAGATAAGATGAAAAAGTGATGGTATGATGGGAGCGGACGATGGCTCTTCAGAAATCACCTCGATGGCAAACCAAAACCTATGGGTACAGGCTTGCTAGGACACCCTGTCAATCCCCCCAATCATGGTCAAGTGGGTTAGTGTAAGATCCAAGCAATCGTCGGAGATAAAGGATTTAAGATGCATATATCCAAAGGTTATAATGATCAAAAGTGACACATACCATGATACCTGGACCAATTACCTCATGGAGCAAGAGCCTTCTCCGATACAAGACCAGCCCGATGGTGATGGATGTTGTTGTTGCTGACAAGACGAATCTGATGAAAGAAAAGAAGGATGGGCCCTCCAGGGCCATGCTCAGGTCAATCCTGCTCTCGGTACTCCACGTCTAGGACCTGTGGGCCTCGAGACATGATCTCCTAGTTATCCCTAGAAATCGGGGATAACATGACTAACCTGTAAGAAATTTGTTCTATTTGTAATTTGTAAAACATTTCATGGTAATTTATTTGTATGTATGAATGAACTACTAATTTCCATCAACTTGCAATAAGTTGTTGTCTTTGTATTGCGAGATGCTGCCAAATGTCAAAAGTGCTTACACAAACAGTTTTCTATGCCCTTTTGGAAAAAGTGGAGCATAGCATTCACTAGAGAACATCCATGTTGGCCCAAGGTGGATTCCCAAGGGCCAAACAATCTAGTAACATAACCTTTCTCTCATGTAAAACATAGATATAAATTTATTCACGATAAGCATTGGATAGGGCTATCTTAGTCTTTTATCCTATATACATATGAAATTAAATAATTAGGTATCTATGTAAGAGTTTTAATCTAAACACAATTTCTTTGTAATGGGTGTCATTTTTATTTTAAAATGTTCAACTAATAAACTATGATATTGTGGCTAAATGAGTGACTTCATAAATCTTCTTAAGAAGTATTTCTAAGAAAGTTGATGCACCTGTGGCCACAATGGTTGAGATAGAGCCCACAAATCCATACACCTCCAAAAGCTTTGCACCTTGTTTGTTTGATAAAGCAAATCTACCTTCTCTTTCATCATCCAATATGGATACAAATGCTCTTTCCCTAGACAAAGAAAGCATGCGCCTTGGGCTATTCGCTGATGAATCCACCATATTCAAACTTCCCCCTGTTAGATAAAATAATAATGAAACTCGTTACTTGTAAATAAACTACAAAACGGTAAAAATGATTTTTAATGAATCTATAAAATAAGACATCCATCCCCTACTTCTCCAATATGTGTTTATATGTTTCTCTAGAATCACAAAAATAAGAATTTTGATATTATATGCGTTGATAAAAACACTATGCTCAATATCATGCAAACTTCATCAAGAGAGCAAAAATTAATGGAGTTGATATCTTGTTTAATTCGATAGATAACATCAACTACAAGTCAAGGCAAAGCACCCACAATAGAAATAAACACAATTGTGGTTTTGCTATCCAAGATTTGAGACAAAAGAGCTCTTTATATTTAAATGCCCAACATGTTACAATAAAGCCAATAATATTGTGTTTTCAAAGGATCGAGGTCATGGCTCTTGCTACTACAAGGCTAGATGTGCCTTTTTAGTGATCTATCAACATAAATAAATAGTTGATCAAAGATCTGTAAAATAATGCAAATCTAATCTTTAACAAATTGTGGAACTCATTGGTAGAATAGGAATTTGAGGCCTAGGGCTCCTCAATGGATAGGTATGAGGAACTCCTAGACCATTCCAAAGAAACCATGAGGAGGTTTCTATCTTTGTCAATGGGCTCCATAGAAAGCAACGAATAGATGATGAGTTAGACCATGAGACAAAAATCAGCTAGGTAGGAGGGGCTAAATATGGAGGTACGTCCAGACAATAAAGAAGCATCTAATAGATCGAACAAATCCAATCTATAAATCCTTAATTTGACTCCACTTCTGGCTATTTTTGGAAAATTTAGTTGAGGTGGTTAAGGAATGATGTATTTTGTTATATTCCCTTGGAGCAAATTGTGGATCTAGAAGAAACAAATCATATTTTATTGTAAGGATAGTTGAGGTGGACTCTATATAAAGAGTAGCTCCTCCCATTTGTAATTTGTGAGTGAGAGAACACCCAAGCTTTGGAATAAAAATGATTTATCTTTGTCTAAGCTTTGTGGAATGTACGTAAAACCTTGTTCAAATGTGGCATATATTCTTGGTGCATATTAGTAGCCTTTTGTCACAGGTTTGGATTGTCAAAGTTGATTTGGGCACCATAGAGGAGTAATGTTGCTACGTTGGAAGAGGTAAACCCTCTTTGTTACGTTGTTTTAAAGAGAAAGAATCTTGCCCTATATTTCTTGAGAAAAAAATCATAGTTTGATCTCTTTAGACAAAGAACACTCTCAAATTGATTTGGAAGTGGTGCAATTCTTGAAGACCCTTCCCTTTGTAAATCTTGTGATATTTGGCTTGCTAAATCTAGGGCCTTTGGATCTTGTTGTTACAGCCCAATTTCCCTTTAGATCTTTTGAAGAATTACCTCCTAAGGTTGCAATTATGATCCCATGGCCCAAACAAAGCAAGGCACTGATCTTCCCTTTCATCCACCCCCAAAAATACAAAAATATTTCTAAATTTCAATTTCATTTCCTCAGCTCTCTCTTGCTCCCACTCTATACTAAAACACATTGAGCTTAGTTAACCATAGGGAAGCCCCCCTAGACTAGGGTTCGTCTAGTCTAAAGAGAGAAAGGCAAGACTACTATGGTGACAATGGGTAGTTTTCCTAAGTTTCCCTTGGAGTTTCACAACTTGTGCTTAGGGGACTTTTGCACCAAGTGAGAACCTGGAAGGTAACAATATGTATCCAACAACTACCATCTTTGAGCGTATATATCTGCCATCTAAGAGCCTTAATACCATGGTGGATTTATAAGCTATACATGTGTGAGAAGGAAAACAAGAGAAGATTTACACTCACAAATTCACTTTATTTTGTTTTGCAGGCTAACACAAATTTATAGTACAAATTTTGTTTCAAATTTGGTTGTTGAGGATAAGGATAAACCTCCAACCAAAATTAGCTCCCCTGGAATAAACAAATCATACTACAAACTTGTCTATCTTATCTTGAACTCAGATTATTTATTGTTGAAAAATACAACTCGAACAAGTACTTCCACACAGGTTTAGTGTGAACATGCTGGAAAATGTTTGAGAGATTTCGAAAACTAACTCTATTTTGTAATTCACTTTATGAAAAAGTGGAAAGTCTTATATTTAGCTATTGAGTCTAATAAAATGTATTCCATGCATTAATGACTTAAAGTAGGATTAATCTCAACCATACATCTCACTGAGAGATTAGGGTTTCAACTAAAAGTATATTGATAGGTCAAGCTAGAGAGTTCAGAAACAGTTTTCATTGGATAGGGGAAACAACTAGTTGAGTAGAGTTGAAGAACAAGAGAAGAGCCAGAGCAGCGATCCGTGCAACAGAATTGTATAGTCGTATGAAGCTGCACAGCAAAACCATACAATCGTACAAAGACGTACAACAGACCCACACAAAGCCATACCATAGGTCGTAGAGTCTTCCTTGCAGGCTATTTCTTCTCGATTTTTGTGCAAAACTATTTCTAAGGTGATTTTGATAATTGTGCAGTTGTTGTTTTGGAAGCTTGTGGAGGTTTCCTTGTAAGCTTTGAATAAGGAATGAAAAGTTGATTTTGAAGGAGAAATTACATGTGTATGTATGAAACTATTTTATGCTTCCATTATTTAATTTTTCAACTATTTTGTGATTGATGCTACGGTCTGAAATTAATTTCTGCGTTAATTAAATTCAGAAATTTATTTGTTTAATTGAGATCATAACGACAACGGTCACTGTTATCGCACAGTTTGTAGGAAGGGTTTAGGTAGCTTGAGTCAAGGCTTCAAACTGGCGTAACAGGAACTTCCCCACCAACTGTCACCTCGGTGGGGAGCTCTTTCTATTTAGGATGGCTAGTCCAAGGGAGACGTCACTATGTAATCTGGGTTTCAGAAGGGCTAAAGGGCTAATGGACCAAGTTAAAGATTCCCTTTCACAGATTACTGCCAAGAAAGAGATAGTCAAAGAAGATATTCCACTGATAAGGGCACCTGTTTGCGAGACAAGACAAGACAATTCTAAGGTGGGAGAGATGATCCTTCCTTTCTTTAGACACCACTGTGAGTTCATCTTGGTAAATCTCTATGATCTTTTGTATGAGGTCTCTAAAGGCATAATCCATTGCTTTTTGAAAAGTCGCACCTGCATTCATAAGACCAAACGGCATCCTCAAGTACATAAATGTTCCCCAAGGCGTAGTGAATGCAGTCTTGAGTTGATCCTCCCTTTTGAGCAAAACTTGGTTATAACCTGAGAATCCATCTAACATCGACATCATCCCTACCCCTGTAACTCGTTGAAGCAGATGTTCCATGTTTGGAAGAGGATAATTATCTTTTAATGACATCTGGTTGAGGTTGCGGAAATCAACACATAGGCGGATGTCACCATTCTTTTTTCTAACAACCACTAGATTTGACATCCAAGATGAATATCTTATTGGGGCTATGATACCTGCATCAACCATCTTCTGGAGTTCCTTTTGTATCTGCCCTGCCAACTTCGGGTTGATGTGCCTCAATTTTTGTCGAAAAGGTTTGGCTCCTTCAATCAAAGGTATGGCGTGCTGAATAACATCTCCTCTATAGGTCTTTAATTCATCATAGTTCCAGGCAAAGATATCTCTGAATTCCCTGATGAGGTCAAGTATTGCCTTCCTTTCCTTTTCGGTAGTTCCTTTCCCTATATTGACACTTCTTGGATCCATTTCAGTACCAATGTTGAATTCCAGGGCTTTCTCTGTCTGTTTGTTGGTTCTTCTCCCTTTGAAAACATCATATCTGTCAAAAAGATCTTCCAGAGGGATGCAACCTTTTGGCAAGGTGTTGTTTTGCAGGTTGATGACTTCCAAGTCCATGGACTCGGCCAGGAAATTTATCTGCGTGTTTGTGAATTCTTTGATGTTCTCCATGAATCTGATAATCTGATCATCATCTTCAAAAACCTGCCAGTGTTCCAAATTGTTAGGAATAGAAGGTCTAAAGAGGACCTCCATTTTGTACTGATCATGAAGAGGTTCTGTTATCCCCGATATCTAGGGATAACTGGGAGATCATGTCTCGAGGCCCACATGGTCCTAGACATGGAGTACCGAGAGCAGGAGCGACCTGAGCATGGTCCTGGAGGACCCATCTTCTTCTTCTCAGCCAGCTTTGTCCTGTCAGC
>JASDQU011103480.1:15809-30176 GCA_032191745.1 Picea mariana
GTTGCTTCTATCTTGGGTGTACTGTCAGGCTGTGACATTGTCGAACTCGAAACCCTAAAAGAGGATTCTTCCTGCTGTGGACAAACTAGAGGAGCTAAGTCTTTTGCTGCTTTCCACAGTGCAGGGCCAAAGGCACCACTATTAACACCTTGAGTTTCTGGTGGGTTTTGTTTAGAAACCCTACCTTCATTGACCAATACTTTTGACGAGCAGTGAAAGTGTCGATGAGGATTGAACTTTCCATTCTTCTCTGCCATACATGACTAGAAGGTATTAGGCTCACTGTGCTACTTATCTAACAAACTCGAACATAAATCTTGAGTGGAAGAAGCCCAGCTCCCTCAAATATTCTGAATACAAGCTCCATTGTCCACATCATATTATAAATAATGGTTAACATCATCGCTCGATTTTGATTTCTTCCATGTAGTCAATGGCAGATTCTATCCAAACACTTTTTTCTTTGTAATCAATGGCACGTCCAAAGGTCAAGCAGCGAATTCAACCTTCGATTTATCTGCTGGCCTATCCTTTGACCAGAATACGCATGCCAGATATACTCCAAGTCCTCGGCATTCATTTATTGTAACAAATAATGGGTAAAAGTTGGATTTTGGAAATGTAAGTTAGTTTAGTCTAAATGTTTTATTTTTATTTATTTATTTATTTTTATTTTTTTTCAAAAGAGAATTTTTTTCAGGTTCTTCATTACATTGAATTTATCTATGTAATTAGAAATGCAATTTAAACAATAATACATTGTGATTTCGTTTATGTGATTTGATTCTTGCTAAAAAAACAAAAACATAGATGATTTAGATAACACCATTATATATTGGGCATGTTTTGTTCCTTGTTTAATATATTCCAAAATTTGTGTAGTTAATGAAACAAATAATGGTTAAAAGTTAGATCATGATAATATAAATTAGTGTTATAAATATATAAGTTAAATTTGATATTGTAATCAATTCATAAATCAATTAATGGTTGGTGTGTGAGATTAAATTTGACTTTATCAAATCTAATATGGTTAATAAATTTTTATTATTAAGGAGTTCATGTTTTTTTTTTTTAAATATATATATATTTTAATTTATTTATTTTTTGAAATTCATAAATCAATTAATTGATGGCTGATATGTGTGATTAAATTTGACTTTATCAATGTAATATGGTTAATATATTTTTATTATTAAAGAGTTTATGTTTTTCTATAAAAAAAAATTCTTATCTTAATTTCATGGTTAATATATTTTTATTATTAAAGAGTTTATGTTTTTCTATAAAAAAAAAACTAGTATCTTAATTTATTTATTTTTTGAAATTAAGAGGATTTGTTTTTTCTTAAAATGAGTTAAAATATTAAAAGAAACTTTTTATAGTCAAATTTCTCATTTAATTAAATGAAAGAATAACTTAACTCAAATTCCTATCAGATTTGGAGAAAATTTTGGATAGAAAAATTGTTACTTTGTCTATTTTTTTACTTACTATTTTTTATTATTCTCCTATCCACCTTTTTAGGGGACTTGTTTCTCTTATAATAATCATTATAATTATTAATTTAGGTTTAAGGTTGCACTCAAGATAGAGACCAAATTGGTGTCAGACTCCCTTGTTTGTGGGACAAGGGACTCCTTCAACCCAAAGATTTTGACTACTAAATTTTAAGGTGTACATACCCTACCCCTCTGTGGATTTGAACATTTAACCTACTAAGAGAAAATACATGTACTTAACTCTAAGGTCTCTAATAATTAATGAAAAAAATAATGGTTATAATTTGGTTTTGGTTCATGTTTGGAAAACAACTGGTTAGATGAGATTATGCGTTGATTTTGGTGCATTAAGTTGAGCTAGTATAAAATATCACTTCCCTCTCCTTAACATGGAAATGATTTTGTAGCAAGTTGCACATTCACAAATGATGTCCTTACTTGACGGTTTTTTCGGTTACAATAAAATCAAGGTAAAAAGTGTAGATAAGTACAAAAACACCTTTATTACTGGTTGGGGTACCTCTTCTTATGAACGTGTGCCTTTCGGATTATACAATGCAGGTGCAACCTTTCAAAGAGATATGCAAAGAGATTTTGACAATTTGATCAGTAAGATCGTTCAGATCTACATTGATGACTTAAGAGTGTACTCTAAAATATGATTAGATCATTTTGTTCATCTGAGAAAAGTTCTCATGTGATGTAACAAATTTGTCATTTCTCTAAATCCTTCCAAGTCCATTTTCGGTGTTACCAAGGGCAAGATCCTTGGATACATTGTCTCCCATTCATGAATAAGCATTCATCCTGAATGGATTACTGCTATCGTTAATCTACCTACTCCCACTTCTAAAAAGGAGGTTCAAGATTTTATAGGGGTTATTAACTTTGTCCGTAGGTTTTTTCAAGATTTTTTTGTGATGGTCAAACCAATTCATAGTCCGCTTAAGCAAGATCATTCTTTTTCTTGGACAAATGATGTCTGTTATTGCACAGTTTGTAGCTTGGTCAAAAGGCTAGAGGATAGAGGCCAAACTAGCGTAACAGGAACCTACCCCACCCAATGTCACCACAATGGGGAGGTTCTTTCTCTTTAGGGAGGTTAGACCCAGGGGAGACGTCCCCAGTAACCTGAGGTTTTGAGGAGGCTAAGGTATATAGGTCAAAGTAAAAGTACCTCTTCACAAATTACCACCAAGAGTAGATAGTCCCGCTAAACAGACAATAATGAAGTGTAGCTCCAAATGAGAACATATGCCGGAAACAAAGCAACAACAAAACAATATATGCAGGCTATGATTCAATGGGTTAGTACTTCATAAGACTATCTAATATCAATATATAAACAATTACGACAATAGATATTGACGAGATCAATGTTTATCAATAATAGCAATGGAATAATATCAATTCATCAATAAATACTAAGATGATAGAAAACAGTGTATCCAATCAATTCCTTACTCAATAAATGCTTCAAAACACCATCTAATTGCTTATAAAGACAGAACATTGTGTCAAGATGGAATAACCAAGGATGACGTCAGCCTTATTAGGGTTAGTAGTTAGTTAGGGTTTCAAATTATAAGAGTTTGAGAGTTGTTTCAATCAATTTCACTTCAACGTTGGAGGCTAAAGATCAGTGCCTAGGGTTATGGAGTCAAAAGGTGAAGGACGCACAAGTTGAAGGGGATGAGATTTAAAGGACAAGAGGGAAAGGTTTCAAGGTGCTACAATGGTAGGGCCTTGAAGACAAAACCCTAGGGGAGAGAGGCTCACTCCAGTGTTGCTTAAGAAAGGCCTCGTGCTCTCTCCTCCTTCTCTTCAAATGACTAGCTCAAAGACAAGTAAAATCAAGACAAGAGAGTAATAAGAGGGAGAGTGTTGCAAAGGCAAGGCTCTTTCATCAAACCCTAAAATAAAAATGGCCCTAGGTGTAGATAACCGAGGCCTCAGACGTCCTCTTCCTCTTGAAATTTAAAAGTACGACTAGCTTAAGGGAAGAAGATAGAAATAGTGTAGCAATGACTAGGCTCTCTTCTTCTTCTTTAATAGATTAAAAGGTTTTCCTATCAAGGGACATGAGACAATGACCTACTTGTGTGTTTTTCCCCTATGGCTTTGATTCAACAATGTATGTATATAAATAGATGCAAGAAATTAAACTACAACCATTCAATCAATAATTTTTGCAGAAAAATACTTACAAATCATTAAGAAAATAGCATGCAAACCCTAGTTGTAAACCTTCCTTCAAGAAAACACCATAAATTTCCAAAAACATCCTCTCCAAACAAGTGTTCCTTCCTCAAAATAGCCAATAACCCTAATAGGGTGCAAAAATCAGACCTCACTAGGAGAGTGAGTGATGTGTTATGTCAAAATGAGAATAAAAATCCTCAATATATACTGTATCAATGGCCTTTAATTAATTTTAGGTCATAAAAATTAGCCGACAAGGATTTAAACCAAAATCATATTGTTTTTACATTAAAATGTCAAATTAAAACCCTAATTGAGTTGCAATAAATGAAAAATGCCCTTCAAGGGAGGCGCTAGCCCCTTTTAGGGCAGATGAAGCATCCAGGAGCAAAACGTTGACCCCCCAGGGGCCTCTCCAACATGCCACACAAGCCACTGTTGCCCAGTCTGCCTCCAAGAATGACCATGAAGCTGGATGACATCATGGTAAGGATGGGGCTGTTCTGATCCTTCCAAGGCCAATGTTCCACTGAAAAGGGGTCATTCCCCCTAGGCCGGGCTCTGCCAAAGTGCCTCTAGTGAAACATCCTCTTCTTCTTCAGTGCAAGACCTCAGTCAAACACTTTCCTATCTCTACCCCTCTGACAGGGTCTCAACAACCATCTGATGGGCTCTTCAGCCCCATGGAGGTCTGAACTAATCATTTTCCCATTCGTACCTGCCCAAATGGTACCTGTCCGTCGAGCATGGTATTTCACATCAAAAACTACGCTCTCCATGGGCTCATTAGTCACATGGATCATAGCAATTTCAATCACATTTCATCATTAATATTATCAAAAATATGCATAAAAACCCTAATATATCATCCAATAGCTAAAAGATATTACAAAAACCTACAATACAAGGTTGAGGAAAAGGACAAGACACCCTATTTCGCTAGTATCCATAAGGAAAGGAAATTTTCTAAGGGGTTTCATCCAAGCCATGTAAAATGAGGTGATGTGGCTAAGGGATGTCTAGACATACGGGTAGAGTGAGAGCCATGGATGCATGATATTACCTGTGGGTGACTATGTAGAAGGTGAGTTGTACCCGTCATGGATGTAATTGTTTCCAAGACCTTTCTTGCCTTTATTATTTTCTTTATTTGTGTTTCCTTCTTCTTTTTCTTTTTATTCAAGGGCTAACCAGAGGACATGTTGGCAGTCAATTCACATTTTTCCACTGTCTTATAAGCTGCCTACATTAGTTTTTGCAAACCTTAATTTTTCATCGTAATTCTCTAATAAATGACACTTTTATTTTTGTGCCATTCGCACACTTACCTTCATTTTTGTTTTCACAACTGTAAGCGTGAAAACTTGGTCTTTTGATGTCGCATTAAAATCATTATTGAATTGTCGTTATCCTTCTTGTCGATATGCCCATTGCGTTTACATTTTACTTATCATTATGAAGTTGGAAAAACTTTTTGATATATACTCATTGGACATTCTTTGATTAATTATGTAATTTCGTTTCATGAGTAATTGAGTTTGTGATACATTGGGGATTGTGTTTAAATGTTATTTGATCAATTTATTTGGCACATTGGTATACATAAAAACACATTGGCACATTGGTTAAATTCTTGATATCAAAATGCATTAGCGCATTGGTCCAACACTTGGTATTGGTTTCGATGTGTGTGTTTGGTTTCAAAACTATGGCATAACTTTGATGGCGCGAATGGTTTATCCACTTACCAAAGGTTTTGAGTGATTGAAATGGCATAGTTATAACACATGTGCGTTGTGATTTGTATAGTTGAAAGCGCTGACACTTGTACCTTGGTAATGACTATTCTGCATGGCTAGAAAATAGCTCCACCACCTTCGCACGATGTCATTAATGTTGCTCATATCCCTGTTTCACCTCTGTTATCTCGGGTAAGCCTTCAAGCATTTTTTTCCTATGTATGTTGCATTCAAACCCTGGCTCGTTCACCGTTTGCTCTTCCTTATGGCACCAGTGGTGTGAATTGAGCCGAACGGTAGCCAATCCTTGCTACTGTTCGACAATGCCCAGAAAGACTTAAAGGATAGTGGTTGGATCACCTTTGTACAATGGTTTGAGGGTTTTAATCTATTTTTTGCACAACAACTCGCCCTAACTTTTGATGGCTGTAGGGCCAAGGTAGGTGACACTTAGCTGGAAATCAGTGAAGAGTTCATTAGCTCTTCTACCGGGTTAGCAGCCATGGGCCAGCGATGGTTCAAAAACTCTAAAGTTGAGGAGGTTCCATGGCCACTACTGTTCGTCTCACGAAAGGTTACATCATGTGACAGAGGTATTCCCATTTCCACGCTTAAACCAAAATGGCATGATCTTTTGATGGTGGTTAAACAATTCGTGACCTGTGAGGGTCGATATGGACTAGTTTTTCTTTATCACCTTTGACTGTTAATGAATTTTATGGGGTATTCATTGAATATGCCTTTTTATTTCCAACGAAGTCTTTATAAAATGGATAAGAGGTTTAAACGAGAAAAGGCCAATAGTAGCTTGTTCCACCACGACCTAGTCAAACTCATCGTTGTTCATCACTTAAATCTTCACGGTGATAGCTGGTAAGATTTTATCTCTCAGAATGGTCTTGCTGATGCAGAGCCCATCCAAGTTGACAAGCCTTTGGTTAGTGAAACCAAGGTCGAGCCACTCATTCCCTTCCATGTCCTAATACCCTCTCCTAAACCCTCGGTCGACCCTGATATTGACTTACCCAATGTCTTAGCAGAAAAGGTGGAGGCTATAAAAAAGCCTGTGAGCAAAAAGGTCAAGGGAAACCCTACTGTCAATGGAAAAGGTAAAAAGAATGCTCGGATTATTTCGAGAATGGCTAGGAATAAACCTAAACCTAGTGCTAATAAGAAGCCCATAGTCTGCAGTGAAGACTCTGACTCTGACATAGAATGCTTCCTAGCTAGTGAGTACCCTTACTCCCAAGGTCTGTGCTCCGAGCCACCCTATGACTTTGTTTCTAATATACCCCCTTGACTAAGGAACAATCCTAGCTACCCTAGGATCAATATACCTAATGAAACCCTCGGCAATGTAACCAAACCCTCACCTACATTTTGGAAGCCTAGACAGTCGTCATGCAACCAGTGTAATGTGTGGTTGGAGCAATACTATACAGACGTTCCCTTACTTCAATCGAAAATCAAGGCGTTGGAAAACAAAGTTACAGTATTGACAAGCCAAAGGGACAAGCTTCAAGCAAATGATAAGAAGCATAAAACTACTGGTTCCATCGTTTTTAGGAATGTCGAATCGTCTACAGCTGTCGTCAATTCCAAAATGTCATGATCAAGTTGTCTGCTTGTCATCCAGGTATGAATTTCGATATCATTTTCATTTTGTGAATTGTTAGGATTAATATAATGATTTGAGTTTGGCTTTCAAATAACTCTGTCTATTGTTCGAAATGACTCTGTTATAGCCATATCAAAAATGGTTATGTTGTTCATCTTATACATTGTTTTCATTTTGCTAAAATTAAATGAGGTTATGATTTGGTTAAATGATTTGGTCATGCCCAGTTTAGCAATTGATTGGTTTTCATTTGTTTTGATTCATTTGACTTTTGGTGTGAGTTAATGAAATCAATGGTTTTCTTTCACTTGGATTTTGTTTGTATCTGAAATGCACAGGAGATTTTTTGGCTAAAATTAGAGCACGATCATGTTTTGATTTGGTATGATTTCGTTATGGTTGGATTACATCGCCTCTGATTTAGTTTGTATGTTGTGATTTTGGAACGACTTCGTGAGTTTGAATTGATGTGATGTAATCTTCTAAATCAGGAATACAACTTTGTTTGACTCCAATTTGGAAAGAATGACTATGTTTTATATGGAAATGATATTCTCATTTAAAACTGTGCAAAAGATATCTACGCCCGAATCATGGAACGGTTTTGATTCACAAAGACTATGTTAAACTCCAACTATTCGATTCGCTCTTGTCTTGATTGGATTGTTGTGTATCTTCAGTTAGTATGATTGTTTTTATGAGTTGGATTCGTATCAAAAATAGACTTGATACTGCTATGTTTGATTTTAATTTTCAAAGCGAGTTGGTTAAACCCAGATTGACATATGTTATCTTTCTCAAATTTGGTTAATAGTTTGTTTTGAAATAAATGTTAGTAATATTTTTATTGAAAGTCAATCGATTTTTTTCGCCCCCAATTGGCAATAATAAACGATTTGGCAAATCCTACACACCTTGTTATCAATTGAGTGATCCCATTATGATTTTGTATGTGATAATTTACATACCAGTTTTGATTTGATTCGCTATTAGCATGATTGTTTATATTTAATACAGTTATATCAGTTTGAGAAAATGATCTTGTTTGGATTTGATCGTGTTTCCTGTTGATGAGGCTGCATAAATGATTTCCTACGATTTGTTTAACTATATCGATTTCAATTTGATATGAAACAATTTCATTACTGTTCGATATGATTTTGTATACCTGAACTGGTAACGAATTAAACAGAGTATAGCTATCTAGTTTATCGTTTGTTCAAATCACATACAAGTGTCATTTTGAATAAGGCTTTTGGCAATCAAATATATTTTGATAGTTTGAATGTATTTTCAAATATTTGGATTGATTTTAATGTTGATTCTATGTCTGATTTAGACCAACTACAGAATCGCAAGATTCTGTACCTAGTCTATAGAATTAGATTTTTTATCATTTTTATCAACAAAATATCCTCCTAACTTGCCCATTTTTTACTCTTTTCAGGTACATCCGAATTGCATTGGACATGCTATGACAGTCTAGGAGATATTTGTGTGATTTAGTTTTTATTTTAGGTTCCTACTTTAGCCAGACTTGGGGATATTTTCCCAGATTTTATGTAAACAGTTTTGATAACTTCCACAGGGATGTTTTACCCTGCGGAAGGTATTTAAATACTTATTATTTTTTGTAATAAGGAGCATCCTCACTTGTGGGAGAACCAGGCTACGGATTTCTAATACAAACTGAGACAAGAGTTGATGTTTTGCTACAACTTTCACTTTCAATATATTAATCTTTTGTTTCAAGTTTATGCTTATCAATTTGCAGTTGATTATAGACTACTTTAGCTATGATAATCTATTGCAGAATGATATGATTTGATTGTTGAGCTATCCATATCCAATTTCTTTCATTACTTAAAAATACAACAATTACTTTGTTTCAGTTAATGAATCACAGATTTCTCTTCTTCATTAATTGAATCATTTCGTATGGATCTTTGTATACTGATTTATCTAATTGTGAAGATTTATAAATCATAAGATTGTTGTGATTTTTATGTCTTGCTTGTCGTGTAATCATATTTGAAAAACACTGTAGCTTATTATTTACAAGAAGCTCCTGGATAATTCAGTGTAGGTTTCCTCCCCCCAATTAGCTAAGACAATCATTACATGCAGGACAAATCTGGAGCGTTTCTCTAGGTTAGTTTGTTATTTATTCAATAGTTTATTTGTTAATATAATTTAAGTAGTTTAGTTAGATATATGTGTAGTTTAGATTTGTAGTTAGAATTAGTATATTAGTTGTTTAGTTTAGTTAGTTTTTGTTTTATTTCTTGTTCATAAAATTATAAAATCAACAAAAAATATCTCTCTCTGTCTTAGGGCAGAATGCAAATGAGTTTTTCACGTTTTCATTCAAATCTGTAAATTGTTAATATTGTACATTTTGTGAATAAGATTTATTTCTATTAGTAGTTAGATATTTAATTAGTTAGAGTTAGTATAGTATTAGATTAGAAGATTGTATATATAGAATAGTTAGATTAGTTTATTAGTTTTTTTTATTTCTTTTTAGTTAGATTAGTTTAGTTTGTTTTAATAGTTGTTTTTAGTTGGATTAGTTAATTTAGAGTAGCTTTATTTTTGTTTTCTTAGGACCTTAGATCGGCTAATGGAGCCGCTAAACCCATCAGGGTGGTTCATCCCAAATTGCTTGGGTTATTAGACAACCTCGGACCGGTTCCACTCTCCCAGTTGATGGACAGTCAATTTCACCCACCAACAAAAGGTGCTAGAAGGAGGGCCTGCAATTAATTAATGGCACGAGGTAGTCGCAAGACTCCCCCACCATCTAATCACTCACCTATAGTGACTAGAAGCCATTCCAATGATAATATTCCCGTTCAAACAACAATCACTTCAACCGATGATCCACGGATCATAGTTGAGCCAACAACTGCTAATCCTACAGGTGATGACATACAAGAGATTGTCTGTCAATCTCTTATAAGAACTCATAGTTCCTTGGCCCGTTTGAGGCAACCTAACCGTCCATTGGACCAACCTTTGGATTTCTCCTACATCAGAGAATAATTAGGAGGCACTAATCTCACTATGAATCCCACAAATCCAATCTTAAATCCTGCTGTAGGAGGATCTAGGATACCTCCTTCACTACCTTCGTCATCTCCTTCCTCTTTTGGAAGAGATTTCTCTGATGAAGGAAGTTCCCCTTCTCAACCTTCCACACCCACAACACCAATGGCAAATCAGAACAACCCTGCTAGACCTTGGCTTGACCAGGATGCCGTAGATGTACCTAGAGCTCAACATCCTTTACCTAAACATCTAGAGAAATGGCTTCCCAAGTTGGACCCTGACTCAAAACAGATCGCTGAAGATCACTTTAAAAAATTTATGTTAGACATTAGACTCCGCAATGTTGAACATGAATACATTGTATGTAGGTTGTTTTGCTATACTTTCGAGGGCAATGCATCCACATGGTACTTTGCCCAACAACCCCATACCATCGTGTCTTGGGAAAATTTTCAGTCATGATTTTTGGAAAAGTTCGAAGACGGTAAGCCTCTGGAAGTCCTAGTCATGGACATTTCTAGCTTAAGAATGAACCCAAAAGAAAAAGTTAAAGACTTTAATCAAAGATTCTTAACACTTAAAAACCGAATCCCTATGAATTCCATGCCTGCCGAGAATCTTATAATAGCATACTACACTAAAGCTTTGCATCAAAGTATAGCTATTTGGGTTAAATGATGTAAGAAAGCTACGTTGTTAGAAGCCTTCGAGGAGGCCAGCTAGATTGAAAAAGATTTACTTAGTCTAAAAGACTCTACTAGCAACGAAACAAAGACTAGTTCTTCTTCCAAAAAGAAAATTGAAATCCTCCCTAGACCCACTCAAAGTAAAACACAACCTAAAAGCTCTGATTTAGAAAACCTAACTAAAGTTGTTCAAAAACTGTCAAATCAAGTTATATAATTAAAAAGGATGACCGAAGAAGCTTCCTCGAGCAAAGGGCCTTACAAAAACTCGTTCCGAAAGCCTTTTCCTACCAATCGACCTAATCCAACCACCGAAGGCCTTAATCTAGAAAGTCTGCAATGCGCTCTTCAAACAATTCTAGAAGCCCAAGATAACTTGATGCCTCCTAAGATTCCCGAGGAGGTAGTTGAACAAGAGATAGTTCAAGAAGAGGAGTCTTCTCCAAACATTTTTGGACACTTCTCGGATAGCATCTTTCAAGCTAACTTTGAGACAGTGCATCCCTATAATACCAGGAGTAAGACAATCAACAAACCTTCTTCCAAAAACACTACAACTTCACCTCCAAAGAAATCTAAACCAGCTGAGACTAAACAGAGTAATTTGAACCCCAACTTAGATTATGATGTAGTTGAATATCTTAAAAAGTTGAGAGCTAACATTTATGTTTATGAGTTATTGAAATTTCCATTTATGCTACAAAAAATGTTACAGAATATTTCAGAGAATGGAAAAAATGGTAATTCAAGTAGTAACAAGGTTGTGCAAAACAAAGTTCCTCAGAAGACTTCCACTAAAAACAATCCTGATCCTCAAGATAAAGGGAGCCTTCATGTAAGTAATGTAAATAATGTAAATAATGTAGATAAAGTAGCTTTAGAAACTGCGAGTAAAAATATGCAAACTACCACTCTTAGTACTCGCAAAAATGTACCTCCATTTTTGTTAACATTAGAAATCTTTAATAGAAACGTGCACAATTGTATGGTAGACTCAGGAGCATCGTTCAATGTGATGCCATGGTCTGTATGTTAGAAGATTAACGCAGAAGTTGAACCATCTACTTTAAAAATCATACAACTTGATCGGACCAATGTTAAAGTTATAGGCGAACTAAAGAATGTGCTTATAAGATTATCATCTAACGCCAAGGTTCATCAAGTCATTGATATAATTGTTGTGGATATTCTAGAAGTGTATAGTCTGTTTTTAAGCAGGGACTAGTCATAGTAGCTACACGGTTATTTCGCGACATATTGGTCTCATCTATGGCTTCCAGACAATGGAAAGCCTAACAAGATCAAGGTAAATCATGAATGCTACCTTAAGTTCACAGCCACAGATTTAAACGATCCCAACGAACCATTTACATCTTCTGCTGATTCACCTGAAGTACAAGGGATGGACACCTTTTTTGGCAACTTCATGGCTGAGGCTTCAGCTATCACCAATCCAGAAAAACAGTCCGATATTGAAGCATATATGCAGCCAACAGCTTCCATGCAATGGTATCATGTGCCCGATGGCAATCAAATTTGGTCTCTTTATTTCGACGGATCAAAGTCCAAATAAGGAGCTGGCACAGGCTGCGTTATTATCTATCCGACAGGTAACAAAACATTGATTACATGTAGGTTGGAATTTGAATGTACTAACAACACTGCAGAATATGAGGCTTTACTGCAAGGTCTAAGAAAAGCTTCAGATACGAACATTAAAAATTTAACTGTCTTTGGTGACTCTGAAATAGTGGTTAGACAGGTAAGAGATTCTATCCACTGTCTGTCTCCGCATCTCAAAAGCTACCAATCTGAGGTATGGAATTTAATGAAAAAAATTTCTTCTTTCAATATAGATTCTATTCCTTGATTGAATAAATCTGAAGCAGATTTATTAGCTAATGTAGCTTCTAAAATTCTTCCAGCAGAAGGCTTGTCCCCAGATGCATTCTCCGTTGAGCTGTTGTTTACACCATCCATTCCCAACAACATCACGAACTGGAGAGTCTTCGGCGATGATCAGTAGATTATTAACTTTCTACACATGGAAGAAACCTTTCAAGGCACGGTGATAGAAGAACACACACACGACAACAATTTGCGTGATTTCACGGTAATACCAGATCCAAGAACTCCTGAATCTTCATCGGACATGGTAAACTCGATCCCTAAATCTGTGGTTAGATTAGAGAAGTCTTATGATCTTCAAGATAAATTCAAAAAACTGGTCAACTGTAAAACCAATAGTTCCTCGTTATCTTATGAGAAAGTAAACTTAGGAACTAAAGACAATCCACAGTGCATTAATCTAGGGCTAGGATATTCCGAACAAGAAAAAGTTACATTTATTAAATTGTTCAAAGAATTTAAAGATGTCTTTGCATGGACATATGATGACCTTAAAACGTTCGACCCTAACATCATACAACATGTCATTCCTATAAAGCCCCAAACCTTACCCTTTCAACAAAAACTAAGGAAAATGCACCCTAAGCTCGAACCGACCATTCAAAAAGAATTGAATAAGCTCTTAAATGCTAAGATAATTTTTCCTGTTAGGCACACTCAATGGGTTTCTAACCTTGTCCCAGTTCGGAAGAAAAGTGGGGAAATCTGACTCTGTTTCGATTTCTGAAACCTTAATAGAGCGTCTGATAGAGACAACTATCATGTCCCACCCATGGAATATATCCTTCAATAGGTATCTGGTTCTGAGAGGCTATCCTTACTGGATGGTTTCTTGGGATAAAACCAAGTCCTGATCTCTCCACCAGACCAACCTAAAACTACCTTCCGTACCCCATGGGGCACTTGTGCTTATCGAAAAATGCCCTTTGGATTGATTAATGCTGGTGCCACTTTCTAGAGAGAAATGGACATTTCTTTTCGAGGCTTAACCAATCAGTCTGTCGTAGTTTACTTAGATGATGTGATTGTATTTTCTAAAAACAAAAATGATCATCTAGCTCACTTACGAGTCGTTCTACTGCGATGTCGTAAATACGACATCTCCTTGAATCCCAAAAAATCCATCTTTGCAATAGAATAGGGTAAACTCTTAGGATTTATTGTGTCAAGTGAAGGGATGATTATCAACCCCAAAAGGACTCAAGTCATCGTGAAACTTCCCCCTCCTACATCCAAAAAATCTATGCAGTCTTTCTTAGGCCAGATTAACTTTGCGAGAAGATTTGTCCCCAGCTTCTCTGAAATGGTCAGAACCTTGCTGAACCTAATTAAGAAAGACACCCAATATCACTGGGGACCCCCAGAAAATAAATATTTTAATGCAATAAAGAAGGCCATAATAGACTCTTTGTCTCTCATGAGCCCCAATTTTTCTCAAGACTTTACACTCTACACTTTTGCTTCTGACCATTCCTATGCCACCATCCTAACCCAAAAGAATGCCGAGAACAATGAAGTACCCATTGCCTTTATGAGATCTTCTTTCAAAGGCACTGAACTTAATTACCCAGTGGTAGATTGGCAAGCTTACGTTGTTTTCAAAGAAGTCAATCACTTCCGGTCCTATCTTTTGAATTCAAGGACGAAGGTCATTGTTCCTT
>JASDQU011103481.1:10837-25360 GCA_032191745.1 Picea mariana
TTAAAAATTTGTATGTTGGTTTGTAAGTTTGTAATTGCTAGAATCTAGATGGTTGATGCTTGAATGATTAATCATTGATGTACTATGGATGCCATTTCTATCTATATTAATGTACAAATATGCATGTTTTCATATATTATGCAGCTGATTTGTCTTTCTGCATGTTTTTTTGAATATAAATGCAATATATGCAATATATATATATATATATATATATATATATATATATATTGCATATATATATAACTGACGCTCCCAGGACGCTTCGCTTTCGAGGATTTTTGGAAACTGAGGCTTTGGACGCTTCCCGTCCCTAAAACACTCCCGCTCCGCTCTCGCTTCGTGCAACATTGATTGTTAATAATTGAATGTTTGACATTGCTTGGTGTTTGGATAATTCTAATTAATCACGTGTAGATACTATGTCTCCTAAGAAGAAAACTTCCCAAAAGAAGCTATATTAGAAGATGTTGAACAGGTTGTCATTGATGTCATATTAAGGCATTACAATAAAAGGTGGGAGAGCATAAAGACTTCAATATCATGAACTTCTCTGACACCTCTAGTTACATGGGATTGCAGCACAATCCTCAGTGGGGGGAGATATACTAGTTTTTCAAAGATGAAGCATATCCTTTACTATTTGGATCATAAGAGATGAAGAAGATCCAAACCTGTATGCATATGAGAACTTTCGGAGGTCACATCTTCATATTGTAGCAGCTAGACCCACTATCTTACCCTCTACTAAGATGATCAAATGGATCATCGACCATGTCAACTTGGAAAATAGAACTATAATCAATGAAGTGGGAAGTTGTATTGCTTATTTTCAAGCAAAGAATTTTAAGGAGTACTACAAGTTTGTAAGACCCGAGGTAGCATTGACCATTAACTGGTTGGAGGAATTTAGTAACGCCAAAGATTATCCAAAGGAGGTGAGTAAATGGTGGACATTAGATAGGCAGTTTAGAACATGAGATACTAGACTTTACCCAACTTAGCTTCTCCGGGAACCCTTCAAATACGCTACTGCCATGATTAGTAGATTATATGGAGAAAACAATTCTTCTCATTTCAAGGAGGCTTGTGGCCCACTAATGCCTGAGATAGTCAATATATGATCAGTTTTCAACTGGGGATCCATCCTTTTTGTTAAAATGTTAGATGAAATAACCAGAGTTAGAGATACTTCTCAAGATGATCCTCAAGGATTCGATATGGCTTCTTATTTCATAGATATTATTTGTGCACCCAATCCTTTTGCAGGGATCAGGTGTGTTAGCACAGATTTCTACCCTCCAATCTGAGCTGATAAACATGTTATGACATCGGTAAAAACTTTGCTAATTAGAGGAGAAATAGCCCCAGATGTCACGGGCTAAACCCCTCTCCGTTCAGGCTAGGCCTTGCTAGCCTCTGGGGGGAGTCCCTGGGCACAATGAAGCGCCCTTGTGGCTGATTTAAGGTCTGAAAACTCAAAAATCAGCGAGCTGTTTTGCCTTGGACAATGTGTAAAGCAATCCAAAATGGTGGAAAAAGTTGATCTAACACACTCGGAGGGAACTTGCAAAGTTAGCACAATGATAATAGAATGGAAAAAACAAAGAAAAACTACTCAAAGGATTGATGCCATCAGAGTAAATAGTTCACACATGACATCAGATTTGCAAATTCACCACAATACCGTCAAGAAGAGAGGTTCGAACAATAAACATAAGCTTCTTTATTGATCCAGCTTTACAAGAGGGTTGGTTACGCCACAGTTGGCAAGTTCACAACCGATACAATGACTACTTTGCTCAATGACACGCCACTAGACAAGAGAGAGAGAGAGACTATGCTGCTCCTGCTAAGAACCGATGAAATAACCCATGGCAAGCCTCCAATATATAGCTAAGGAAGGCGAAAACCCCAAGAAGCTAGGAGGGATGCATGAGGAGGATAAGAATAGAGTCTAAGTGGATGTGGGGAGGAGTAGTGAGATGACTGAGAGTGGGTGTGAGTTTGAATGCGCATGAATGAGTGAATGATGAGCTAAGTGAGTGAGAAGAGGGGTGAAGTGAGGCGCATGGCATGCGTGGGAGAAGGAAAAAGCAGAGTGTGAGTTTAGAGTGGACGCATGAGTGCATGGAAAAGTTAAGTGAGTGAGTGGAAAAGCAAACTAAAGCGCATGGTAATGCATGAGGGAGATAACTCTAATGAACTCATGCGACCCCCCTAACTTTGGAGACATGCGCCCTAGCTTAGGTGGACACCACATCTCTGACTGAAGAACTGCCACATGTCAACCTCTTAGGATGCCACTTGGCACTGCATGGACGATGACTGGACTTGCTAAATATAGGGGCAACTAAAAATAAAACCTCTAAAAATAAGACCCGCTAAAAATAGAACCTCTAAAAATAGGGTTCTCTAAAAATAGAACCTCTAAAAATAGGGTCCTCTAAAAATAGATTCCTTGTCCTATTTTTAGAACAACTGTCCACGTCACCCTGGATCACTGGGATGACACCGCCACATGAATACTGCCAAAAATGGAAACTTGCCTGAATACCCTTGACTTCATACTCATTAATCTTGTCTTTCCGCAAGGGATCCAAATATGCAATCAAAATTGTCATGCGGGCCCTGATGCTCAACCTGCTAAAAATAGTAATTTGCGTGACATCATCTGGAAAAGGGTCCAAAGGACTTTGGATGCCTCAAGGATCAATACTGCGCTCTCGGAATCTGAATCTGGGGCCTCGATCAAAACCTGCCAAAAATAGCAAGTTCCTGCATGTCACCTGGAAAAGTGTCATCGAGCCTAGAATCCTACAAGGACTCATACTGTATGCTCATAATTGCCCTAAACTGCCAGGATGTTGTTTTTCTTCATATGAGATATGATCGATATATTATTACAATGATGAGTGTTCCATATATAGAGAATGGTGACCATCCATGAAAGGGTGCGTCCCTTGGATAATCAATAACTATTTATTATTATCATTTACTTATTATATATAGTATTTAATAATCAATAATTATATTATTAATTATTAATCTAAGAGAATGTCTTCCCTATGTTGTCCAAACATCAACACAGGAGACTCGCTCAAACTGTGTCTCCTAAAAAATAGCAACACCTGTATGTATACATCTCTCTCTCAAAATGTATGGAAACCAAGTGTCTCTGAACTAAGTAGCCATGTACTGATCATGTACTTGCCTCATGTGTGAACCAACCTCCTGGGCTTTCTCCTTTGTTTTGTCATCAAGGTACTGTGCATGACTCTCGCCCATAGTTGGCAGACCTGTGATGAATGCAATGAGTTCTACATCTATTGAAACAGGCTTCTCCAACCATGAGAATCCTCCATGGAGGACCGCCATCAACTGCTTGACATAGTTGTTTGCCTCTTTCCCCCTACCAAAGTGGGGAATTTCTAGCAGATTTAGAATGCTCGTGTTGGCCAAGCCGTTCGCCCATTGTTTTGGCTGTAGAATTGGGTCACCAAAGGGGCCTGTGCCTATGCTATCAAGGTATACCTGCTGCGCAAACTCTGGGAATTTGCCAACATCGGCCACGTCGTGGTCCGAATACCGCAGTCTTTCCATTCATCCTAGAAGGTTAGGTGTGACCTGCACCCCCTCAGGAATTCGCAGTAGGACTATTGCTGCGTTCGGCTATCGGCGCGATGATCGCACCATGGGCTGTTTGCCCTTTCTTCTTGGCGGCTCACTTGAGGTCCCAACCTCCATTTGTCTCTGCTCGACGTCAGATTCTGGCTGGCCGATAATATCTTCCACCAGACCCTCCTGTTGCTGCACATACCCTGTTCTGTCTGGTTGTCTCGGCGCGACAACTTCTGTTTGTACCGTGGTGGCCCCATTTACTCTATGGGCTCCTTCGACCCTTGCAGGTCTCTGTGGGTTGCCTGCGTCTTTGGCTTGTCGACCCTGCGCTTTCCTGCGGATCGATGTCCATGGTAGTTGTTGTTGGGGCTTGTGTTTCTTCCTCCACCGGTGTAGGGCTTGTTGGTTCTTCGTTTGGTGAGGGAATTGCGTCACCATCGACGAATTCCCCCCTTCCCTGAGGCACTCTAACACTGCTGTGGGTTTTCCTCGCTGCTTGGCTCCCGCACCAATATTTGGTGGTGCCATTGTGGGTACTGGTTGGTTTTCGCCGAATGGCTTCGACTGGTCCGCACTGTGCACTCGTCTATTTGCCTTTGCTCTGTGTGCTCTCTATCCCTGTAAGTTCACAATTTCACAATAAGTTATATTTTGCTCGCGTTTCCCCTTTATATAGAGCAGCATGTCATCAATGCTATGAAGCTTCTCAAATAAGCTTCCCTGGTTGCGATTAATCTGATAAAGTTGTTTGCGTACGATCCATTAAATTTCATAAATGTCGTCAGTTGGCACCTTTTTGCTGTAATCGTCATTTTTTTTTGTTTTTTGTTTTTTGTTTTTTTGTTTTAGTTTTTGTTCGCTTTTTCTGATCGTTAACCCTTTTTCCAGTGCACTGAGCGTCTCGAGTGCACGACGTATTTCTGCTATAGCCTTTCCTTAGTGCACTGTGTATCGCCCGTATGATGCGCACGTACATTTTTTTTTTCTTTTATGTGAGTCCCTTTTATGCTGCGTGTTGTATATTCCAGTATATTTGTATTTTCTGTCTTTTCTATTTTTGTATTTGTTTTTCCTTCTTTTTCTCCTTTTTGTTTCTTTTTCTCATTTTCTCAAACTTAACTGCTACTATGATACACTATGTACATGTTTTCTTACTGCGCTTATGAGTTTTAAGTGCTAGGAGGTCGACTGTCCCTGTACAACTTCAATCGACTCCCATTGATCATCCCTTTTAGCTCTGCTCCTACGAGATCTTTTAGCTGTACAACTCCCCCATTTGTGACAGTCTTCACTTCGTATGGCCCTAGCCAATGCATTCGGAATTTACCAGGATGTTGCAAAAATTTATTGTCATAGAGCAAGACTAGGTCTCCTTCCTTGAAACTCTTCCTCTTGATATGTCTATCATGCTAAACTTTGTCACTTGCTTTTTGTACCTCCTAATGAAATCCTGCTAGAATCCTATCCTCTTCCATCTCCATTAGTTGATTCAATTTTTCTTTCACTGCGCCTCTTTCCGTCATGTTGGTGATTGCTGCTACGCGCAGACTGGGTACCAGAAATTCTAATGGTACTACTACTTCCTGCCCATACACTAACCTGAATGGTGTTTGTCCTGTCATCTTTTTACTGTAGTCCTGTATGCCCATAGTACTGATGGCATCTTCAAATCCCAATGATTCTTGTTGACATTGCGGATCTTTGTTAGAGCATTCTCCAAGATCTTATTGAAGGCTTCTACTGTTCCATTTGCTTGAGGATGGTATGGTGTACTCTTCTGATGATATACTTCAAACTTCTCAGTCATAGCCTTTATAGAACTGTTGATAAAGTGGGTGCCTTGGTCACTCATCAAAATCCTTGGACGGCCAAATCTAGTGATCACTTGCTCAAATAAGAAGTGTGTTGCTGTCTCTGCACTGCAGTCTTTCACTGGTGCTGCTTCTGCCCATCTTGTTAAGTATTTTGTCGTAGTAATGATATACCTTGCTCTTGACCTTTTTGCTAGTGGGTTAATTGGTCCTACAAAGTCTATTGCCCATTTGTCAAATACTTGCAAGGTTACTTGTGGTCTTAGGGGCATATCATCCCTTCTGTTAGGTTTATCAACCCTCTGACAGACATCACATTTCTGGTAGTATTCCTTAGCATCTCTGTGGATTGTTGGCCACCATAGGCCTGTGCGCAATACCTTCTGCGCGATAGCTTTTCTTGCATTGTGTCCTCCAACTATTCCCTCATGAGCTTTTGCCAAAATTCTAAGTCTTTCATGTTCTAGTACACATCTTCTCAGAATGTTGTCTGTGCCCATTTTGTATAAGTGTCCTGCAATCAATTGATAGTCTGCAACTCTGACTACCAGATTTTTCACCTGCGCAGTGTTAAAATCTTGTGGCGTAGTCCCTGTACTCAAGTATTCAATAATATCAGCAAAATATTCATCGGCTATTTGGACTGAAAATAACTGCGCATCAAGGAAGTTGTCTTCCAAGTTGGTAGGTTCTTCTCCATTGGTTACTCTTGACAAGTGATCTGGTCCTGCATTCAGCTTCCCTAGTTTGACTATCACTTCAAAATCAAATTACTGAAATAACATTAGCCATCTACAGATCCTCCCCCCCAACACTAGCTTGTTGACTAGGTATTTGAGGGCTGAATGATTTGTAAACATCTTAAAGTGTTTGCCCAGTAAATAATGTCTGAACTTCTGAAGTGCATAGAGCATAGCTAGGCCTTCTTTTTCTGTAGTATTGTAGTTCTGCTTTGATTCTGACAGTTTTCTGCTTGCAAATGCTATAGGATGATCCAAATCCCCTGCTTCTGGCTGTGCCAGAATTGTTCCAAGTGCTATAGCTGATGCATCTACATGCACATGGAATGTCTTTTCCCAATCTGGAAATACTAGAATAGGTGATGTGACCATCTTTTCTTTTAGGGTGTCCAACCCTTGTTGGCAATCCTCATTCCACTAGAATTTAGTATCCTTCTTTAACAGTTTTTTCATTGGTGTCGTGATTTGTGCATACCCTTTTATGAATTTTCTGTAGTAGCCTTTATGTCCCAGTGTTGCTCTCAACTGACGCACTGACTTTGGTGGTGGTAAATTAACAATCATTGCAATCTTGGCAGGATTTACTAGCAAGCCTTGTTTGCACATTATATGTCCCAATAGTATTCCAAAAGGTGTTCCAAAGATGCACTTCTTGATATTCAATGATATTTGACATTGCCTGCATTTCTCCAACATCAACCTTAATAATTCCACATGATCTTTTAGTAGACTATATACAGTCCAATCGTTTAGATATACTTCTAAAAATTGGTGTATGAACTCCTTAAATGCAACTATTACTACCCTTGAAAATATAGCTGGTGCATTCTTCAGTGCAAAAGGCATGACTGTGTACTGGTAGCATCCCCATTTTGTAGCAAAGGTAGTCTTGTACCTGTCTTCTGCAGTTATTTTGATCTGGTGGTAACCTGAGAATCCATCTGTAAATGAATATGCTTCCTGGCCTCCTACATTCTCTAGTACCTCATCTGTGAAAGGGGTAGGAAAATGATCATGTAGGCATGCATCATTTAGTTTTCTCAAGTCTACACAAATCCTTATCCCCCCATGTTTCTTCTCTTGAACTACCATAGGGCTTATCCATTCAGATTCTTCCACTGGTTCTATGATACCAAGTTCCAACATTCTGTCAATTTTTGCTTTCACCTTCTGTTTATATATTGGATTTAGTCTACACAGTTTATGTCTGACAGATTTAGCCTCAGGTTTGAGAGGGATCTTCATCTCTCCTAGCTCTCCTGCTCATCTCTGTAAACATTGTTGGGAATAGGTCACTGTACTCGCACAGTAACTCTGTTATTCGTTCCATTGTTTGTTCATCCCAGTAGTCTCCAATGCTGGCCATTTTGGGATTAGTAGTTGTCCCAATGTTGACTTTCTTCACCTTGATTGGCACAACAAAAACTTCTAATTCCAGAGATGGCCCTTCGACCTCTCTTTCACCTTCAACTTTTGTAATATGAATGTTGCGTGGGTCATCTTCATCTGGTGTTTCTTCTTCCACATGATAGCATGACAATAGTTCCTTAACTGTCTGTCTGTTCTGCTGTTGATACTTTGTCATAAGTTCAACCTCTGGTTCATCAATAAATATCACCCCTTTGATTTGTTTGAGTGCTGAATCAATGTTGGGGTTCTCATGTTCAAATGAGAAAGTGACTATAAAATTTTTCTATAATGCTGTCCATTCTGCAGTGCCTCTGCGCAGTTCCTGGTCTACATACCAGTTTTCTGGAATTCCTTCCAGTGTGTGAATGAAGTGATGAGGCCATTCTTCTGGTGGTGTCATCCTCCATAGTGTTCTGCACTTCTCCAAGTGTTTTGCTAGTGTCCCCTATCCATCATACTTTTGCATCTTATTGCTCCCCTGCTCTGCGTCGAATCTAATGCACCGTAGTCGCTTACATTGGTACCGGTCGTTAACTGTTTCTTTGTGCGCACCCCATCATCGTGCATGTGTTGCCTTGAGTGCAATGTCTAGGGCTAAGAGCCTCTGATTCTCTAACACTTCATCTTTGTATCTTGTTAAAAATTCTTCTAAGTCATTCACCCCATGAAAACTGGGAGGTTCTCTGATCTCTGTACCTACCCATCTCACTGTGCGGTCTATTCTTGCACACCTTCGTGTAGAAATTTCATGTCATCTTTGTTGCCAATTCTCCAAGCCTGTATCCGAATCAGAAGCACATGATGTGATGCTCCTCCAGATGAGTACTCCATCTGCAGTTGGGTTGACATAATTTTCTTCACGTGAGGTGGTTCTATATAACTGGTTGATTTCCTCCAGATCTAAGCAAGTGGGTTCTACAAACCTTTCTCCCTTTGATGGATCTAATGGTGCAATGACTTTGTATTCTCTTGATTCGAATGTCATCTTCCTTGGTCTTCAAGTTGATTATGGCCTGGTTATCAAATGCTCAATCCAACCCAAGCAATGCTGGATAAGGTGTTGTGCCATCCACTATTTCTATTACTTCAAAGTCTGCCTTAGTGCGCACTCTATCTAGATCTACTGCCACACCCTTAAGCCTTTCGATTGATAGAACTCTGTGTTAGTTTGCTAGCTTCAATTGGACAGGTGAATAACCTAATGTGGGTTCTCCCATACATTGCCATGTCTTCTTGGGTAATACATTTACTTTAGAGCCTAAATCCAGTATGATATCTCCCATATTGAAATCTCCAATGTTGACATTTAGTCTGAATTCCCTGCTTGTCCTCTTTCTTGTATGGAGGTGATTGACCGTTTTCTACTCTAACTTCCCCTCTACCTCTGTGTTACATTTTTCTAACATATTTTGAAAAACTTTAACAGATGATTGGTCATTCAGTAGCTTAACACAAGATTGCAGAAAAGTCTTTATGGTACTTACTTTCTCTACAACTTGTGTTTCATTGGTGAGGTCCATTGAGGAGGGCATTTCGTACATTGGTACGTTCTGAGTGTACTGCGCGGTTGATGTAGATGCAACATCTTGCTTGAGGAACTCATGTCTTGCCTCCTTAAATATTTCTTTTTCTTTCCCTGCATCAAACTGTTTTTGCGGTTCAATATTCTTCTTCACCCATTGGTGTTGTGCTGGATCCTGTCCTACTGCGTCAACTCCTATCTTAGTTCCTCTGCGCGTAACTATCTTGATGTTTCTTCCATCATCCCTCGCCTCTGCAGAAATCCACTGAACATTCAGATTGTTCTAATTTCTCTTTTCTTGAATTTTGCCCAATAATGTTGGACAGTCCTTCATATCATGATCTGCTGCGTGACAATACATGCATGTCGCAGGTGGAAGTGGACATTCCCTTGCATAGTGTCCTGGTTGTTGGCAGTTGTGGCACACTACTGGACCTTTGCCTCATCCAAATCCTCCTCTACCTCTGTATCCTCCTCGATTTGCTCGTGGTGTGTTGTACTGAGGCACCTGATTATACTGCGCGGGGTTATACTGTGGCTGCGCATTATTATACTTAGGCTGCACAATGTTATATTGCTGCTGCGCATTATTATATTGATGCTGCACAATGTTATACTGCTGCTGTGCAGTGTTGTATGGAGGTGGTACCTGGTTAAACTGAGGTGCAGCTTGCCCTGTCATCATTTCTGCCTGCACCCTATAGGTGTCTGACGTTCTTTCCCGCATCAAGTCCATTGTCCTACAATCTTTGTCGTCATGACCCACTGATTTGGAAAAATTGCAATATGAACTCTTGGGTATTTTCTAATACTTCTGCATCATTAGACAATGATATGGATCATGTCCATGTGTTTTACAGATCTCGCACCTTGGTCCTCCTGTTGGCAAAGGGTTTGGTAGCCCTGTTGCCATGTACTGCGTGGAAGTTGGGCACTCAGTCTTGTGGTGTCCTTCTGTCCTGCATGTGGTACACCAAACAACTTCTCTCTTCTCTTTGCCCTTATTTTGGTTTAGTTGAAATGTGAGGTTCTTTAGATCCTCCTTCAACTCTTCTATTGTTGGATTGGTCTTTTGATATTGGTTCTCTTCTAGTTGGAAGGTTGCCTGCAGAGACTCTGCCTGAGTTTGAAACTTCTGTTGCCTTAAAGGGTATTTCAGATGTGGTAGTAGTGAATTCACACAGAGATGTCTATGCTGCATATTAGTCATGACATACTTTAGCTTACCTTTAAGACGTTTAAACCTCTGATCAATCTCCCAAACAGACTCACTTGGTTTCTGCCTGATTTCAATCATCTCATTCATATACTGATCCTCTGAGCTAGGCTTCTGAAATTAATTTATCAGTAGCTTCTTGACATCTGCAATCGTCCTTGTTGCTCCTGGTGGACTGTTTACAACTAAGCTCATGTACCAATCTAGTGCGTGGTCTCTTAGCGTGATAGCTAACTGCGCAAGTTTTGTATCCTCATCTGTGATTTGCTTTGCTTCTCAAATCTTCTCACAGATAAACAAGTGCTTTTCAGGATCCTCTGATGCTTCTCCCTTGAATTTGGGTAACTTGATGGTGGGATCATGTCCTACCATTTTAAGCGGTGATGAACTACGACCTCCGCGCGGTGTAGATACTTGACTACTACTTCTTGAACTGGCCCCTCTAGTCACTGCTCCTTGGTTGGGTGCACTTCCTACTGTCTTTCTTCCACTAAAATTCGGTTGTCTAAACGGTGGTGTTCTTTCTGGTGTATTAATTGCACATGGGTTTATGGGTTGCACACTGATAATGACATGGATAGGCGTTTTGTCTTCTGTTCCTGACCTTGGGCCTCTTATCTTCTTTTCATATGTTGCGTGCAGGATTTCCTCAATCTGCTCCACAACACGAAGATCCTCTACCTCTTCTTCATCACTTGCCAAGCCCTCTCTATCTGCTATGGCTCTCTTCTTCTTATTCATCTTATATTGGTAGGGTACTCCACTGCGCGTTTTTCCAGCTGTTGCCATGATTTGCTTGGTCTGATTTTCCTCCATCATGATTGGGTCCAAGGCCTCCCCCTTCTTTCCTTTATCCATCTCTTCCTCCATTTCTCCAGCTCTTGTCAGTGCTTCCCCCTTTCCCCCATGCACGCAGGGAAGTTTAGTTGTCTGCTTCCATAGTCATCACACTTTTGTTATACAGTAAGATCTTGATGGAAGTATACAACGATCTGATATACCTACCTCTGGGTCCCTTCAGGAACTCTTGCTTTGCTGCGCTGTAAGACTTTGCAGTATCTACTGCAAATTCTGTGATAAATCCTGCAACAATACTGTCTAACCAGAATTCTACTGCGCGCGTGAATTTGTTGTTAACTTGTTGTAGCTGCGCGATCTCCACAGGATTCCACTCAAGCTGTCTGATTCGATTTGTAGGGTGGTTGTCTTTCAACCTCAATAGCCACTCCTGCAACACATGCGGGAAATCACAGAAAAATACTTCATGCAAGTC
Organism: Picea mariana; assembly: GCA_032191745.1. NCBI lineage: Eukaryota > Viridiplantae > Streptophyta > Pinopsida > Pinales > Pinaceae > Picea > Picea mariana. The sequence continues at coordinate 22,431 of JASDQU011103481.1, forward strand.
ACTAAACACATACTTGTCCAAATATTTGCGCAGTGTTATTTTAGGGTTTCTGTTGCCTTTCTGCGCAAACTCCAACTCCTTTGTTTTCAACCATCTTTCGATCTTTGTCTTTGTTGGATTCCACAGTCTGAACATTCCCTTCTATAGTTTCATTTTCTACGTGATTCTTTCACAGATTCCACTCACTCAATCCCATGCAGTTCCAGCCGGCAACGAAACCATTTGTTGGTTATTCTTCTCCTCTTTCTGCTTTTTAGGCTGACCCAGATTCAGATCTAAACAAGCTTCCAACAAATCCCTCTAAAACTATTGGCCCTCTTGGTAAACCGGAAGGCAACACAGTACAAAGGATGTACTGCGCAGTCTCACTTGAGATAGTTATATGGGTGACTGCAATGCTCAGATGCTTGCAGTCTAGGAAAGAGTGGGGACCTGGAATTGTATTTCATCCTCTTAGGCCTTGATCTGGTTGTTCTTTCTGTTATTCTTAATATCCATTCATTTATTACGTGGATGCATGCATTCTAACAATTCTAACATATGACAGATCTCACAGAATTACTCATTTATCAACTAACTACTTACAAAAAGCACTTATGCAATAAACACATCACATTACACATTACACATTACACAGGTGTTACCGTGGTTCACCCCTCCTGGGCTACGTCCACAAAGATCTGGCTCTTCCGCTCTTTTTATTATGGTTCTGTAATATATGGCGCCGCACACATTACAGTTTCTGATCATACAATCACAAACAGGCTCCATGATCCCTGTGAGGCTGGCTAGATCGCACCAGACTCCTCAGCCTGCGATCTAACCCCTAGGATCTAGTTGCTTGACTCTCCTACAATTCAACAACTTACAAAAATGGTATCCGATCTTACAATAGTTTCCTTCATCGGCATTACAACACCTAGCCTCTCTCTCTAGACCTCCTAGGTACTTATATATATACTAATTCTCAACTCAACAACTGTTACATTATCTTACAAAAACCCTAACTCTAACGAGGTTAGGTTTTTCTGCATGCGCGCATTGCATGCTCTCCTCTTTTGCATGCAGTTTTTCCTAGTACGTGTTGCTTTTCCTGCCAGTTGTCTTTTTCCTTATTAAGCTCTACCTTCCAAAAATGGCTTTTCCTCAAAATTGGCTTGCGCCCAACAAGTGCTAAAACCCTAGGAAAATCTCAACGTGCCAACTAAAGTGCTGCATGCTGGCTTTTAACCCTCAAGATTTTCAAGGGTGAAAATCTAGGGGTTAAAAAGGTGGAATTGGACTTCAGTTGAAAGCCTTGTGCATGTTTATTGTTAGGACTTATGGGAGCACAAATACAAATGGCAACATGCTAGGATATGTGATCACTTCACTACTCCATTATGTGCATTGCTATTCTATAGACCAACCACCAGATTATCTGAGGAGGCCATGAACGTAATAGGTTCAATTGGAGATTGGGATATCAATGATGAACATACATACATGAGAATCTATGGGGCCACTAAGCCTCCACATCTTTTGCCAAAATATGTGCCTAATAGACTAGCCATCAGAGAAGTAGCCTATCAAACTATTTTGCAAGGGCTCAATGCTTCATTGAATAAGGATTAGAAGAAACTTTGCGCGTCTTACCCATTGGATATTGGAAATTGGAATGTATGGTCTAAGCAATTGCACACATGCTAGGATGGAGGCTAAGGCTATATTAGAGTTTAACTTTTGGGAATAAATATTTAGGAGACACAATTCAGATAAAGAGGTATTTGATCATTCTAACCAAATTAGGTATCCATGGCCCCATGCTCACGAGGAATGGGAAGAAGAACAAGTCAAGAGAAGGGAAACTTCATATGAAGATTATTTAGATAGGATAAAATGATGCAAAAGAAGATGGGAAGAACAAAGAAAGAAACAAGAAGAAGAGCGAAAGAGAAAATTTGATGCAGATGCTAAAGCARTAGAGGAGAAAAGGAAAGCAGTTGAAGCAGCCCAACAAGCAAAGAAAAAGAYAGAGGAAGAAGCCAAAGCTAAAATGGAGTTTGAGATGGAAGAATAACAAAAGAKATTAGTTGAAGAAAGCAGGAAAAAAGAAGAAGWMGTCGAGGATGAAAGGCTCAGAAAGGAAGAGGAATTAAGGAGAAAGGAAGAGGAGAGTAAAATGGATGCAAATCCTCAAGGAGAAGGAACTTCTGACCATCTCATCATGATCCTTGTTCATACTACAAAGGCTTCTCCTTCTCCTTACCCATCAATAATAGGTGGACATTTCCCAAYGGTTATGGAGCTAGGACATTTAGGTGAACCTGTGGAGCTAGTAGCCATCTTAGAAGCATTTTATTATAAAAAGAAGAAAASGGAGATTGTAAGACAAACTCACAAAAGGAAAAAGATTGATGTAGACTCAGAGTTAGTGATCACTACAGAGGCTGTAGTATGGGATGGTGCAGGTAAAGAACCAATGGCAACAACTTTAGCAATGACTGCTTTTGCATAGGCCAATACATCCCATGTACAAGACTTGACTAGGGAATTGGAGGAAAGTAGAAGAAAAATATCCTTTTTAGAGAACCAAGTGAATTATCACAAAGCAGAAAAGGCATCATTGCATTCAAGGCTTGTGCTTTTGAGATACAATACAAATTGAATATAGTTCAAAGATTGTTTTACAAAAAGTTACAGGATTTGCAACAACAGTCAATGGATTTACTCAGTCTCGACAGAAAGGTAGCATAGCAAAAAACGAAGCAACAAGGGGTACAACTGGGTTTCGATTCAGTTAAATGAAAACAACAAGGACATGTATATGCTCCTTGGGAAATTCCAAGAATAAGCAATAGAGAAATGGATATCCATGAGATGGCTCTTGGAAATTGGAAGCACGCTTGTACCAAGTTGGGAAAGGATGTTGATGACACTTTTAGTAAATG
>JASDQU011103482.1:20410-31024 GCA_032191745.1 Picea mariana
TTTATTTTCAGAAAGAAGACCATCTAACACACCTAAAAAAAATTTAGAAATAATTTTTTGGACCTCTTCCTATCACCTAAAATTGAAAAAATGATAGTGCTATTTTAGGAGATAACAACCCCAAGACTCCAATAAAATTCTACTTCCCACTTTCCTCTAGGGCCATAGAGCACCCCCTGCACCCGCCTCCCCTATCGTAGCTATGTTTTATTGTTGAACATGTATGTTTTCCATGATTAAGAAGACCTTAGTTGATAAAAGAGTAGATCATAAAAGGGTCCAAGAATGGATAAAAAAATCAATGGATGGAACTTGAAACTTTTCACAATAATTCATGGGACTTGAAACTTTGCACACTAAAGCATTGCCCAAGTAATTATCTTTATTTTTATAGGAAATTCAAAAGGAAAGTTGCAATTACTCACCTTGTGGAAAATCTTGACTTGGTAGAAAATTATCATAATAAACTTAAAATTATGCATACCATGCGGGAAATATTGATGGATGATGATCCATATTAGATCATTATATAATTTTTCATCTATCTTGGTACTTTCTGGGTGGAAAAAATTTGAGGAATTAGCTTGTAAGGCACAGTTTGGAGATTCGGGGTTTGGAACCTTCCAGATCCATTTTGAGGCATCAAATGGCATTTTTGGAGTCAAAATTTTGCGAGCATAAAAACCAACCCTTGATGTTGGTGTACACATTGAGACCTTTCCAATAGTACAAAAATCATGTAAATAGGAGCTCGTATGAAAAAGTTATGTCTCTCACAATTTGACCTACCTTGTTGACCACCATGGAATTGATTGGATGCCCGTCAACCTTGTTACTCACACATGTGTACTTTCAAGAAGATTCTATAAGGTCCAAAACTTATCACTAATTGTGGGTTAATACATGCAAAAAACCTAACCATAGACGACTATTAAGCTATGTTAAATATTGGTCCGCTAGGAGGAGAAGGGGTTCCATTTATTAGCATTGTAATTGTTACAAAGTTGAGCATAAAATATAGAAGTGGATTTTGAGAGAATAATAAAGGAGGTAGGAGATTCTGTAGCAACAATTTAGGCCACAATGTCAAAGGAAAATCCATAGTGAGTTCCCTCTTTCTTTGTACTTGCATTTCATAACTGAAGAAAAGAAAGTAGAGCATAGCCCTTAAATTTTAACTGGGTTTTATCTTGTATCGAGTTTCCTAGGATACATATTGTGTACAATTGTGTGGATGGTGTGTATGTGTGTGGTGTAGTGTTTGGAATCCTCTACATGTATATGAGGGATGTGATCTTCATGCAAAGAGAAAATTGATGGCGCCTAATCACTGATGGGAAGTCTTACATCATCAACGTGCACAAAGGTAAATAGAAGATCTCTCTGGTAAGTGCCAATCAAGACAAAAAAATTGATCAGTTGTAGTAAGAAGTATGTATTTATTTTATTTAGAGAAAATCATCCAAAGGAGGAATTGGTAAGAGTAAAGGCATCCCTGAAGGGATGTACTAAAAAACATAAACGACAGCTGGAGGAGTTGTTGCAGGTGTATAGAGGAGTGTTTTAGGATCCTAAAGGGATACCTAGAAGGGAAGTGGAGCATGAGATACAATTGTTTCCTGACTTCGCATTACCAAATAATGGATTGTATAGATAGTCTATTCTGGAAGCAGATGAAGTGAAGAAACAATGGAAAAAACTATTTGAGTAGGGAGTAATTCGACCAAGCACCTCAACTTGTAGGTCACCTATCATCATAGTACCCAAGAAGGGTGGGACTTGGAGAATGTGTATCGACTACAAAGATTTGAACAATATCACACTCAATAATTGATACCTGCTTCCCAAGATTGATGATTTGTTATACCAGTTGCAACATGAAAATTACTTCACCAAGTTGGATTTCAAATCTAGATACCACCAGGTACACGTTAAAGAAGAAGCACCTAGAAGAACACCTTCAAGACAAGGAAAGGTCTATATGAATGGTTGGTCTTTCCTTTTGGTTTATGTAATGCACTAGCTAAATTTATGCGATTGATGAATGATGTATTGTGTCCCTATTTAGATTCATTTGAAATAGTGGATTGGGATGACATATTGGTTTATACCTCTACCTGGGAAGAGCACATCTCACTTCTTATGCAGGTGTTAGAGACTATGAAAAAGAATCAACTATTGGATCTCCTTAAGAAATGTGTGTTTTCTCAATTGTCATTGGTGTATTTATGGTACATGATTGGTGGAGGGGAACTCAAGATAGATCCTGCAATGATGGAGGTCATCATCAAGTGTCTAGTTCCTACTAATGTCATTGAAGTTAGGAGCTTTGTTGGGGTAGTGCAATACCTATGAAAGTTCATAGCATCCTTTTCAGTGGTAGCTATGCCACTCCACACCATAACAAAAATTGGTAAGAGTTTCCAGGGGGAAGAATCAACAAGAAACTTTCAATGAGCTTAAACAAAAGATCAATCAAGCACTAGTTCTCGCATCACATAAATTGTAGAATCCCTTCAAACTGGAGATGGGTGCAAGTTGATATTCTATGAGCATAGTATTGATGCAAAGAAGTAAGCCAATATACTATCATTCTAATATGTTTCACGGTACATATGATAAGGAAATCTATGCCTTAGTTCAAGTAGTCGAGAAATTGAAGCAATTTTTGATGGGAAAGAAAACCATTATCCACACAGATCACCAACCATTGTAGTATTTGTAGGTCTAGAGTACGCTACAACAAACTAGACATTGCAAGTGAATGGAGTTTTTGTAACAATTTCATCTAGTCACCAAATATAAGAAGGGAAACACTAATAAGTTAGCACACATGCTTTCAAGGCCACCCACATCCAAGATTATATCTTTGGGAATCCTTATGCACATGGAGCCTTTTTCCCATGATGCATACAAAGAGGCATACACATAAGATAAGGACTTTAAATATGTGTTTTAGCAGCTACAAGGTCAAATTCATGCAGAAGAAGGTGATGGTAAGGATGAGTATCATATCCAAAATGGGTTGATCTACAATCTATACAAGATATATGTCCCTAAAGTTGAAATATTACATCATATTATAGAGGCTCACACCTCCAAGGTTGCAGGGAATTTTGGTACGGGATGGAGTTAAAGTATTCGAGTTCAATAAAGTATTCTCCGGAGTTCGGTTATTATCTCAATGTCGAGCCTGTGTAGATGGGATCAAATCTCATCCGGTTGTTAGCCCAACACCTGGTGGAGCTCCAAAACTTTTGCTCGCATAGATAAATATAAAGTAGCCTAGTAAAACTGGGGCTTTAACCACACACTGTCCCCATTGGGAAGAAAATTGCTAACTTACAAAGATATGTGTATTGGCCYAGAATGCAAGAAGAAATAACTCAATATATTAGAGGATGCATGATTTATTGTACCAATAATCCMAATAATAGAAGGACATGTTTATACCATCCCTTAGTTGTACCCACTCAACCTTGGGAATACATTTCAATGGATTTTTTTGATGGTTTTCCGACAACTTGGAAGAGACACGAATATMTTTTTGTGGTACTAGTTGATAGATTCATCAAGATGTGCATTCTTATGCCTTGTAAGAATACCATCAAAGGACAATAAGCAACAATATGTTCTTTTAATAGGTTTGRCTGCACTTTGGGATACCAAGGAGCATCATCTCAGATAGGGAMACCTGATTTCTTAGCGCTTTTTGGAATACACTTTGGGAAAATATGGACACCAAGTTGAAGATATCTACAACATTCCATTCACAAATGGATGAGCAGACATAAGTAGCCAATAGGAATTTGGTGCAAATTTTGAGGGGTTACAATAAGAAGCATCCAAAGACATGGGATGAAAATATGATCTACATTCAACACTCTTATAAGAAACTGGTTCATACTTCTATCAGTAAGTCACCTTTCAAAACTTGGTTTGGGTATTTATCACCTTCACCATTGGTGTTGTCTATGTATAACAAGGAGTGAGAGAAGTCATCATAGGAGAATTGTTGAAATATGAAAAAAATGTTGAAAATACTAGGTAGATCCATTTGCAAGTATAGGAGACATTGAAGAAATCAAAAGAAAGATATAAGGCAACACATGATCATAAACAACTGATAAATAATTCAAAGTGGGAGACAAAGTTTGGTTGCAGTTGAACAAAGAAAGACTACAAGGTCCTTGTAAGAAGATCAAGGATCCACTATATGGTCATTTTGAATTATTGGAGAAGGCAGGTGATATTTCCTACATACTTAATCTACCTCCATACATGTGCATTTACTCAGTAATGGATGTGGAAAATCCGAAACTCTATGAGCCTTCCATGTTGGATCAAGAAACTAAGGAGAAGTTCCTACCTACCATAGAGGAATTAACACTAGAAGCTCAGGTAGAGTTGGAAAATATATAGTTATGTAGAATAATTCCAAAACTACCAGAAAGGGGCGGCATGACCTTTGACATATTGAGTTGAAAGGACAACTTCTAGGCAAGGCAAAATGGTACTCTAGGGAGAAGGTATAGGAAATATTTTCCCACCACATTTAGTAAAATATTTTGGGGACAAAAATCCTCCCAAAATGGGGATGTATGATCCAGATTGTTTCATTATATAATTTTTTTACCTATCTTGGTACTTCTTGGGTGGAAAAAGTTGGAGGAATGGGATTGTAGGGCCCATTTTAGTTGTAGGTCCCAGTTTGGACATTTGGGGTCCAAAACCTTCTAGAGCCATTCTGAGGCATTAAATGAAATTTTTTGGGGTAAAATTTTTGTAGGAATAGATTCTATCTCCTTGATGATTTTTTTCATACTAATACCTTTCCAACAGTGTGAAAATCACCTCAGTAAGAGCTCGTATGCATAAGTTAAGCCTCCTGCAAGTTGACCTACCTTGTTGACCACCATGGAACTGAGTGGATGCCATGTCAGGCCCATTACTGACACCTGTGGGGATAGCCACATGTAGACTTTCAAGAATATCTAAAAGGTCCAAACCTCATCACTAATTGAGGGTTAATACACGCAAAACTCCTAACCCTTGACGAATATCATGCTATGTTAAATGTTGGGCCAATATGAGGAGAAGGGGTTCCATTCCTTAGCATTATAATTGTTGCATAGTTGAGAATAACATATAGGATTGGATTTTGAGAGCATAACATAGGAGGTAGGAGATTTTGTAGAAACCATTTAGGCCATAGTGTCAAAGACAACTCCACAGTGAGTGCCCCCTTTCTTTTTACTTGCATTTCATAACTAAAGAAAAGAGAGTAGAGCATAGGCCTCACCTTCTTGTTGGGTTTTCTATTGTATCGAGTTTCCCATGATACATCTTGTGTACAATTGTGTAGATGGTGTGTTCTTTTGCTTGTTCTTTCATTTTCATATTTTTAGTGATGTTTCATAAATTTGACCAATAAGCTAGTATTAATAAATTTGAGATCTAAGGAAATAAACCTACATAATAAAATATTTTAGCGTAATACAAGATATGTTGTGATGAACTGTTGCAGTGAAATATCCATGGCAGTTTATAGATTATATCATGAGGCCTTAAATTCTAACAAAAATGTGTTAGCTTTTGGGTTACCCTAAAAGTGTTTTCACCTTGCTAGGAGAGTGTTAGGTCTGTTAGCCCCTTGACGATGCTTCATGGACATATGTATGGATTAAATTTGGGTGGATTCTTGACCTTGGTTATAGTGTTGATATGGAACCCTTACCTAGGAGTTTTTTACCCTAATCAACATGATGAATAACCCATTGGGTGCACACAATGATGATTCAATTGCTCGATTAGGAGAGGTACCTACCTAGAAAGAGGATTGATATGCGCTTGGGGGAGGGAACTTGGCCCTAAGATCATGGGATCACGTGACACATATGTGGGAGGTTAGACACTTGAATTGAAGACACTTGAGTTGAGGAACACAATTCATGGAGGTTGTTTGCGAGGAGAAGCATTGGAGCATGGTAATTGTAGTGGTATACATGAAGAAGCAATGGGGTAGATGAGGACTTGTAGCACACAATTAGAAGAAGGATGCCTTGCATGAGGGAACTTGGAAATTTTCATGGACGAGGTAGATCTAAACTAATAGCTTGTTGGAGAGAGCACCATATTGGAGGAGGGGCATTGGTCCCTAGGAGAATCATGCTAAGAGGGTGTTTCTTCTTGAGGGTTGGATAAAGCCTAGTATGACACTTGTAAGTCCTTCTATTATGGAGTGGTCCATGTGGGGTTTCCTTGTTGGTTACGTGTATAGACATAAGTCCTTGTTTTACTTTGGCTACGCTCACTTATTGTATATAAAAAGGAGATATATTTTTTTATGACATAATGATTATGTATTATGTTCTATCTTTTTAATTTTCTTGGAGAAGTCTTGTAGAGAGAAACATGCAAGTTTTATGATATAAACCCTAGGAGAATACATGGAGAAGGGAGAGACATATTGGATATTTTTGGAGAGTTTTCTCTTGTGAGACACTAGGGTTTGATCTCTGCAATTAAACCCTAGAAAAGAGAATGAAGGTAGAGGAAGTGATGATTTGTCTTGTACAACTAACACCTTGGATGATATTGTAGCCTCCTTCTTGTGTGATTCATGGAGGCTAGGGAAAGATAATGGAGAGCCTAGCTTAATGAGTCTTGATCTTGGTGCGATACCTTTCTTGGCACAAGAATTGTTTATTGGATCCTTGATGTTCCATGGAGGTTTTAGTACTCATTTTGATGCAAGAGTTGAAGACATAGTGTTTGATGACTCAAACTCTATGAAGGACATGTAGACTTGGAGGCTAGTGCTAGATTTATATTACCATGTACTTGTGTTATTATACATGGTAGGATTTGCAAACCCTAAGAAAGACAAGAGTGATAGTGTGGATAGATTTTATGATACAAGCTTGGTTAAAGGACAATGAGACTTGTTGGTGTGTATGCTAACTTATTGAGGATCTTTGGTGGAGTGACTAGCTTTGGTTGGCAATGATTCCTAGTTATGAGGAGTTCATGGCTAGGGTTTTCTTATGGTTTCTCTAGATAGGGTTTGGAGAGATTGACTTGCACCATATTTTTTTATAAATTTGTGGTATATACTTGTACTTCACACACACACACACATATATCGTTGCCCATTTTTTTTGTACTTGAAAATTCTAGCCCTAGTTATGCATGTTTATTTGACATAACATAGATGTGAATTGGTTAAGTGATTTTAACACATATCTAGAAGATAAGAGGGCATATTTACTACTATTATAATCCACTGTTATAAGAAATTTCATATATGTTATATGCTTGGAAAATGTGCCCTAAGTGTTGTATTTCTATGGTGTTGAAATACAATTGAATGCTTTTTTATTTTCTTTGCTCACCTTGTGAAATTGGGTTGAAAAGAAGTGAAGTAGATTTTGTTGTAATGTTGAAAGTTCACAAGAAATTGATCTGGGAAACCTCATGATTGAGGTGAAATTTTATAATTTGCATTAATTTCCCAATTGTTGAAATTTCTATATAATGAACATTTAATCATATTCGTTGATATTGAAAAAATTGTTGTCAGATATCAAATTTTCTATTGGATCTGAATTTTGTGTCATAGATTGTGCATTTATCCTTTTTCTTGTGAGAATAGAGGTTTTAAAGTTTGATAAAGAGTGTTTTCATAAGAAAACATGCATTTGTAGTAATTTAGGCATATGAAGGAATGACTAAACTATTGAGCTGAAAATATGAAAATTTATTACCTTTAATTATTGATATGAGCGTCATGGGATTGTTGCATGAATATTAGTATGCATAATAAATTCTATATAGGACACTCAACCCCTTTTTTGGCCAAGAAAGCAAGGGCATTGCAATAGCTAGAGTCATGAAGCTTTTGAAGGACCTTTTGCATCTTTTATACATGCAACATAACTTTAGAAAGCTCTTCTGTAAACATATTCATAGACATGCTATAGTATTGTAGTGGGATTAGTTGTTGGTTAATCCTTTTAAACTGTTAATTATTTATATTTTCTATGGAAATGTTCAATTGTCTTGGAAACCACACATACTGAGCTCTTAATTTGTGAGTATGTCATAGGTTAACTTAGTTAATGTGAATAGTGAAATTCATGGCAACCATTTCCTAATATATTAGCATGTAGGCTTCAACAATTTGACATAATTATGAGTGCATTTTATCAATGTAACTACTTCTAAGTTTATATTCCAACATGTTTTGTGTGAACACTTTACTCTTTGTCAAGGAGCTAATATGTAACTACTTCTAATTTTTTAGTCCAACATGTTTTGTGTGAACACTTCACTCTTTGTCAAGGAGTTAATTAGAGTTTACAATGAACTCTAATGCAATTGCAACTAAAAGAATCACTCACAACAATTCCTTAAATTATTCAACTTTAGGATAATTAAAATAACCAATCCCTTGGATAATATAATTTTAACTTGAAATTAATTGTACATATGTCTAAACAAGTTAACTAGCACCATCTTCTCAATGTTGCTTGAAGCATGATATCTTTTCATTTATTACATTGAATAATGAAAGAACATAGAAGATATGCTTTTGTTGTTGTTAGGGGAGAAAATGGAAAGGAAAATCTTAGTTTAGATCAAATAGCTTCCTAGACTCAACCTATCACAACGTATATTCATAAGAGAGACAATAAAAGTAACATGCACTACTTTGCTGAGAGTGAATCATGGGCAGGAGAATAAAATAAACAGTGGCAAAAGGACTACATACATGGACCAATGATGTCAACAATAATTATCATGGAGCATAAACACTGCCTCATATGGAATATGTATAATTCTTGAGAGTGCAATTACTTGAAAATTTTTGAATTTATTAAGAAACAACACTTTTTCATTGCTTAGTTATGAATTATATCCAAGAAGGAAATACAAAAGATATTATGTTTTGTTTTTCTTTATTTTCTTTGTTTGTTTGTTTTTATATATTTGAAAAATACTTTTTTATAATATATTTTGATCTATACTAGTACATGTTATATTAAAGTGCACTCGTGCATATATATATGGTATAAGTGCATTGCAAAAAAATAAATAATAAAATTAAACAAAATTAAAAATTAAAATTAAAAAACAATTTGCTAAAAATTTCGATTGCTCACCTCTGCTAGAAACCTTTGCTCAAAAGGATAAGGGAAAAGTGTCTCCATCAAAACTTCCATCAATTGGCATTTTCCTTGTAGTGTAGGTGGCTTTAAATAATTCACATTGAAAGTTAACAAGTCCTAGGGAATTATCATTGACCATTTCCATAGAGGCTTTCATCAACTCAACCAAGGTCAACTCTTGGTCACATAGTCTTTTCTATTCAAGAGACACTTTCCTTAGGATGAAATCAATGCATGTTTGCATGGATAGCTTTCACCCATATTCCATACTTTTACAAGTAAACAATATGATAGTATGCTAGACCCTCTTGATGTCCTCAAGATTGGTAATCCTTCCAGAAGCCATTTTGAGTGCATAGAGCTTTTTGGAGGCTTCCTTAATGGCCAAAGTTTTGAAAAAATATTTTGTGGGTTTATCTCTAGTCTTGAGCCAATGTAATATTAATCGAATCTAGGCACCCCAAKCTTATAAAACTTCATACACCTTCAAAAAATGGTGTATTTTAGGCACCATAGTTTGAAAAACATAAGAAATGATGTTATGTTAATTGACATGAAGCCTTGTCACTTTCCTCYTTGGCCACTTTGTTTTGAGAACACTAGGAAACTACTCATTACTTGACACACCCTTGAATAAAATTTGTGATTCATCCTATCACATAATTCTACCAGTATATCCACCCATATTCTCCGAGACACTGAGGCATTAGGTTCTATATCCAAAGGATGACCTGAATATATGCTATGTGTTGAAGGTGTGAAACAATGAAAATGTATGGAGTCCGAGGTATTCTGGTTTTACCTTTACCCCATGAGAGAAAACATTATGGGTTGGTGATCAAAGAGAGTGGCCTCCCTAACAATTTTATTAGTCACATGCCTTCATAGTAAAAAAATAAAGTGTTTGATCCAAATTATTTTGAGAACAAAACAAAGGCATATATATAACAATGAAATATACATAGATATTGCAATAAACACATAGATACAATAATGCACAATTTTTATTAATGAGAGAATGCACATAAACTGTAAAATTACAGAGTGAATGACTTGCTAGAATGGTGGCATTTTATCTCTGAGAAGAGATGTGATGCCTATGCTCATTCACAAGAAGATGATGGTCATCACAATGAGGCTCTAGAGGCATTTTTAACATAAAGAAAATCCAAAAACCTAACCCCGAAAGATGAAACACCAAAAGGTTTATGGGCCCCGATGGGGGTACTTGGTACGTCAACTTCCCAAGGGTGTAACATTTTCATATGATCTCTGTTTTGGGTGCACGATAGCTCGTTTGAAGTGTCTATATGAGGAATACACATTTTTCAGACACACTTTGGATAAAGCCTACAATGTGATTGTGGTGGGCCCAAAAGCTACTGTTTAGGGCCTCAAAACGACCCCAAAAGTTTAGGACCCAAAAAGATGTAGAAAAATTGCG